>JARFXV010000024.1:750000-845000 GCA_031761425.1 Cosmopolites sordidus
CAGCAGTTGACTGTATGGGTCTTTCAAAATGAGTCAAACCCAACAAAAGTTGTTCGCGCAAAAAGAAGCTTCAAATAAATGGTCGCCAGTTTTTTTGGGATAAATGAGCATATGGCTACAGTGCCACTAGAGAATCGTAGAACGGTCAATTTTGAATGGTGCCCTACCATTTGTTTGCCTGAAGCCTTTGAAGAAATAAGAAAAAACAACCTGCAATGCAGGATCATTCTTCACCATGACAACGCGAACTTTCACACATCGGACCGAACAACTCAATATTTTACCGGTCAAAACATTGAATTGATGAGTCATCCGCCGTATAGTCCTGATTTGGCAATCAGTGATTTCTTTTTGTTCCAGTCCGTGAAGAATAAACTACGTGGTCAACAATTTTCGACGCCAGAAGAAGTGGTTGATGCGTTTAAAATGCATGCTTTGGAGATACCTCAATCGGAATGGAAAAAGTGCTATGAAAATTGATTCAAGCGTATACAAAAGTGTATCGATCATGGTGGAGAATATTTTGAAAAACAATAAAACCATTTTCAATGATAAATATTTGTTTTTATTTATTATTCTGGATACATAAATAGCAACCCTCGTATATTCAACCAGGCGAAGCCAAGGGATGAAGAATGTTTAAACGACATTATTTTCTAAATATCAATGCATTGTTTGTTCATAAAGATAAAATAAAACTTACAGGATTATCACTTGTAGTTACCGTTGTGCTTCATTTTAAAGATCTGACACTTTTATCGGGCAACCCTTTATTTTGCTAGCTTTCACATAATTTCATGCCTGAAAAAAATCTGATCTTTTTTTGCAAAAAAATAAACTTTCAATTACAATTCGATACGGTCATCTGAAGTGATGATTTAAAAGAAGCTTTTCAATAAACACTAAAACTGAAAGTTTGATGTTATATCAGGACTATATAGTGGATGTTGTAATAGAACTTAACTAAGCCACAATCAGTTTGGATAGTTGTTGACAGTACATATTGGAATTGATCAAATCCCTTCCTGGTAAAATTTCAGAATAAAACAAGAGCTAATAGTCACAAAATGGAGTAATAATGGTCCAGTAATAGCTAATATCTAAAAATTGTTCCCATATGTCTGTTATTACTAGGAAATCGTTTCTCAACCTGTGGGTTGTGACCTTTAGGGGGTCGCGTTTAGGAATATGGGAGGTCCAAATCTACTTTATCCTTTGGATTACCCATATGTTCACAACTTTAATGCCCACTTTTTTCAAAATGTTGTCTAGCCCTCGTGTTAATTGGGCATCAAACAGTATAACCATGAATGTATTTTTGTTTTGATCCTTTTGAAAAGTCGAAGATTCTTTCAATAATTTTCTAAACTTATGTTTTTTAATTAATTTATCAAAAAATAAGACCCGTATACGAAGCATTCTTTACTACTACTAGGCATACTTTAATAAAGTATTTTTAATTTAAAAACAAGTGTTTGAAAATTAAATATTACCAGGTAATAACAACATAATAAAATAAACTTAAATGAAGTAATAGCCAAAGTTGTTTGAGATAATAATTTAATGCCGCGCTTTTGTTTTTCACTTTTTCACAAGTTTTTCTATATGTGGATCATCATAGCAAACACACATAAGCAAATTATTTTCCAGTGATAATAGACGATTATATTTAGTTTTTAGTTTATTATATTTAAGTCACTAGAAGCTTCTTTCGCATAAATAAGAAGTATCGAAGCCGAATTCGTCGTGCAAGCCGAAAGTATCTAAATCTTGAGTTAAACATTCCAGTTGTAGATATTTTTCGGCCGATATTTCAATAAGTTGGTTCTAAATTTCAGTAGATAATTCAGAAGCTGCAACATTTTCATCAAATGGATTGTAACTAAATTTTCAATACGCCCAAATGCGTTTTCATGCTCTCCAACACTCGATCAATAATAGAATTTTTTAAATCCATATTTTTGGTAATATAATCCTAAGTTAAAGTGAATGCTTCAAAATTGCGTTTTTCAAGGCATATAATCCAAATACCAAACGTCTTGATGAAAGCATTGACTTCATTAGTAAATGTCTAATTATGTTAGTGTCTGTCATTAGTAAAATGTCTTTATTACGGCCTTGTAAGCTCGTATTCAACTAATTCCAATGTGAAAATATATCACTCAAGTAAGCCAACAGTTCAATTGTTCTATTGAAACCTTCGGTGTGAAACACTAACCTGGAGGAGATTTACCAGTAAACCCCAAATCACTTTTTGAAACTTCTCGAAGCACTTTTCGCTAACCATGTTGGCATCATCAGGAGATGATTTAATCTAATTCTACATCTAAACTATGTTCTCTTTATATAATAACCCTACCTAATGAAGAGTGTAAAAATCATGAACAGTGAAGTTTACTGAGCCTTACATTAATAATTGAAAAAGTTGACAGAACGGAATAGGTCCTTTATCCCGGTTCATGATTTTTTTACATTTTTCTATTTGAATGCTTCCATATGCACCCAACGCCCTATTGTTATTTAGACTTGTTACCAGTCTTAAATTTCTAATATCTATATTGTGGTCATGTTCGATTGCATGTTGGGTAGGTAACACAAGATTTTTTTCATTTCTCCCATATTATGTGTTATTTAAACCTCTTTAATATGGATCTTTTTGTTTGCCTAATATACCTTCGATCACAAACTTGCCATCTAATTTCGTAAATCCCCGACTGTTCATATTGATCTACTTTATCCTTTGGATTACCCAGGACATCTCTTAATTTATTATATGGTTTGTTCACAACTTCAAAATTTTGTCTAGCCCTCATGTTATTTGTTGTTTGTTTCATTTCATTCTAGCCCTCATGTTTCGCCAGATGTAGACGGTGCATTTCGTGCAAATTTGTCCATTTTATTTAATATTATTAATGTATTTCATTATCATACAGTTATTAATGTATTTAATACTAAGAGAGAGAAGAAATCGAAGTATAGAACACTAGGTGGGAGAAGAAATCGTTGTACTTGTTTTCATAAAAACGTAATTAACAAGAAACTTGTTATCAATGTATCCAACTAAAATTTATCAACAGATAAAGAATCTATGCCAAGCAAAGGCTTCAGCTTTACCATCACTCCGAAGCATATACCAATAAAAGAAATAATTTCAATATTGAATCAAAAAGGAAAGGGAAAAGATTTACGGTTAGAGACGCTTTAGCGACTGGATCCACAGCTTAACGTGGGTTCCGAACCACGGTCATCAGCTACCGACAAACCCAGGCCTCACCCCCTCAGGCTATAAACCCTTCGTTATGTGGCTACCCATAATTCTATCAAGAAGCCTACCGACTGGCGAGTGACTAACGTAGAACACTTCTCAGAAGGCATCCGGCCTTACCCAGCCTTTAACCGCCGTGACTGAGGGGTAATTCGTTGTCGGATTTTACACTCTTATCTAGAAACAATCACAGACATTTAGGTGTGGATATGTGTGTGCGTCGTGTGTGAATATGTGAGTGTATATAAGTGTGTGTGTAGGGTTGAAAGTAAGACGGACAGAAGAATTCAAGAAAAACACTCATCCGAGCGCTGGAATCGAACCAGCTACCTCTGGATTGCCAGGCAGGCGACTAACCCACCAGACCACCGTAGCCGGCCAATACTGAATCAACCCAAGGCTACAAACCAGATAAAGAAGCGGAAATAATCAGACAAGATTGAGCATGAATTCTACGATCCAAGAAAATACCAAAACCAAATGTTAATAAGATTGAAATCAGAGCGTTTGAAAGTCTAAAAATGAAAAAATATATCACTATATTGCCCGGCAGACAAAGAAAACGCAGCAGTCATAAAGAACATCGAGGACTATATGACTATATGACTGGACTGTATCTTTATAATATGGCCTCATGGCAACGAACTTCTGAACGACTTTCTGAATATATATATATATATATATATATATATATATATATATATATATATATATATATATATATATATATATATATATATCCCAAATTGACTTTTTTCCCTTGGGTATCCTCTGAATCATATTGTTTTTTAACACGCAGAAGAAGCAAATTCACCTCCACAAATCTCATGATTTTTAAAACACTAATAAGGGCTGTGATACTACTTCTAGTTTGGTCTAAATTTCTTTCTATCTCTTTCCAAAAGTTCCAGTAATTTCTGCTTAAATTCCTGAAAGAGTTTCCTTGGATACAATCAGATCCATCGGAATCCATCCAGTTTCTCACTATTTCGAAGTAATTTCCATGAAACTTTCTGAAGCTTCCTGGAATTCTTCACCGATAAATAATGCCCTCGAACAAAAAAATACCAAACCTTTTTCCTTAACGACGGAGTAAGAATCTGGTAACATCCCAAGTCTAGCTAGGGAACCCTCAAATCCTTAATCTTCAGTTCCGCTTCGAAGACACTTTATAAAATTAACTTAAAGGCCAAGAGTCAGTTTAAAACTCTTTAATATTCAATTAACAACGGTTAGAGATAGAACTGTCCCACAGATACGAGGATCGTTTGAAAACTTCTCGACTTGACACAGAAATGGCGCAAGTATGATTAAATGTCTATAATATTTGTCTCGCTTTGTTTCATTATAGTCATGCTGTGAAGTTTCAGAAGCGTGGATAAGTGGCTTCTTTGCGACAGTCGGGCAAAACAAACAAGTTTTAATATCTTCTGAATAATTGCAGTTCGACCTGTTATAAAGTACTTTGTTTTCATGGGTTGAGTCCCGATAGGCATACAACAGAGTTAGACTATACCTTAAAAGTTTCTTCCCCTTCGATTTACTTTCTTTGTTAAGCCGAGAACTTTTCAAACGACTCTCACTAACACGACAACGTTGCGTATCCAAAAAAATAATAACAATTATATTTTAATTGAAATAAGCACTTTATTTTGAGGGGTTGAGCCCCGATAGGTTTACAAAAAGAGTTAGAGTTTGTTTTTAGTGACAAAAAAGTGATCTGTTGAAGTTAAACATTGTTGTACATCCACTGAAGATGATGAGTGCTCGGGGTTCCCAAAAACCTCTACGATCAACAAAATTGTAGAAATAATCCACATTGTCGTATTAAATGATCGCCGACGAATGTACGTGCCCTTGCTGACATTGTAAACATATCGATAGTCCATGTCCACTACATTTTATACGATGTTTTGAATGTGAAGAAACTTTCTTTTTCTTGTATGTTCTGTTTTATTAGCAATTGACTAAAAACACATTCAAATGAACAATTCGCAAGAGTGTTAATATTTAAACTCAAACTTCAACGTTTTATCCATTTGCGGACCAGTGACAGGCATTGCCCGAGATCGCAATTTTATTGTTCTGGATATGATAATTATTTCTATCTTAACCTCTTCGATCCCTTAAAAAAAATGTCATAAAATCATTTTTAGACATAATTTCTGGTAAGTTATGGTAAGTTCAATTTTCAAATATAATTTTGCAAAAATGTTTGCAAAAAACGTTCGGTATGCTGGACGTTGAGTAAAAAATAGGATTTTTTGAACTTTTAACAATACTACGATTTGCTGGAATTGTAATACTTTATTAATATATTGTTACAGAAAAAACAAACTAATAAATTGTGTTAATTATGAAACTCAAAAAAAGCACTGTCTTTTTGCAATATACAGAAGAATATTGTACGTCATAAATTTATTTTTGTCAGTATGGGACGATATTTGTTCCACTTTTTCTAACATCAACTGGAGGAATGGTTCCGAAAGGTCTTGGAGGAACTTTTTTTGGAGGTTGATTTTCTTCATCCTCTGAGTGTGGAACAGAAGCAGCTCCTGCAAGACATTCTTCTATGTATATTTTAAATATCAATAAGTCCATTACATTTTTATTTCCTGAAGCCTTTTGGTCCAACCGATATTCCACCCATGTGTTTGCAATTGCAAGATCTATGAAATGTAAAAAGAATCTAATGGGACACACACAGCAGTTCTATAATATGCAATAAATCTGTCGCATAGATCGGCCCCCTCCTATCGAATTGTTGTAACATATAATTGTATAAGGACGAGGTACATTAATATACAAAGAAGATGTTTTATACCATTTTCTAACTCCTACAATTGGATCAGAACTCTCGGAGGATGAAGCTACCAAGACAGATCTGTTGTCAAACCATTTTTGTAGTAACAGATAATTTTTTTTAGTAACAGATAATTTTGCATTTTCTGTTATTAACTCTTGAAAGCTTCCTCGTCCTTTTTTGGATAACTCTTTGTCAGTCTGAAGTTTGCTTTTCAGATTTGAAGGTAATCTTGAACTAAGGATAGTTCAGGTGCAATATTTTTTTTTTCGTATTGGAAATCTAAAAGTTTCACACTAGTCAAGTAATGATCGATGTACACAGTATGCCCTATTGCACCGTTGGTAAATTCTTTTTAAAATTTTTAACAACCGTCAATATGCAGCTCTGGTTCAGGAGATCCTCCAGGCTATGTTTTTACTCCTTGATATACAATAAACTCTAGAACTAACCTTTGAGGTGTCGCTAGAACAAAATTGTTTAATCCAATTGGATTGGGTTTATTCTTCACATACTGTAAAAGATAGTAGAACCTGTAAACGGAATCATCTGTTCGTCTATACTCAGATCTGGTGTTCGAGGTAAGGAGGTGCATTTTTTTCTTACGCATTGGTTGTAGTTTCCATAGTCGATTATTTTGTTTTATTTGCTCAGATGTAATTAAATTATAAACAAAGTGAATACAATGTCTGAATGATTGTGGCGTGTTCATATATTTTTTTTCTTTATTTGGGTTTTTCGCCACTATCTAAAACTCAAAAAATATCAAAAATATCTGTTCTCATGTAAAGAAAGAATCACTGGGTAAAAAAGTTATCAATGTAAGTATCGTTGACATACACAAAAAATATATTTACTTTCACTCGCTACTTTATATATTACAAGGAGCCACGTTAGCTGTGGTGTCTAAGGCGTCAGCGTTACGTTACGGCAGTTAATGTGGACCGGGTTCGAATCCCGTACTAGGCAAAAAAGTTTTTCTAAAATTCTTGTGAATGTTTCTAGGTAAGAGTGTAAAACCTGACCCTCAGTCACGCCAGTTCGAGGCTGGGTAAGGCCGGATGCCTTCTGAGAGGTTTTCTACGTTGGACACTCGCTAGTCGGTAGGCTTCTCGAGATAATTTTGGTTAAGCACGAAACCAAGGGTTAATAGCCCGAGGGGGGTGCTGACCGGGGTTTTCGGTAGCTGATGACCCTGGTTCGGAACCCACGTTAAGCTGTAGGTCCAGTCGCTAAATAGCCTTCTCAGTTGCTGATGCGCCTCTAACCCCAAAACTTTATATTACTTTATATATTACAAATTAATATCATTTATTTTTTAGTTTAGTTTTGAAAACGGGGGAAGAGGACCCTCCGAAACGTTAACGTTAAAAGTTTGTAATTTTTTTTATAACATTTTTATATCTTTAAAATTTTGTTCGTTAGGCAAATTTATTACAAAAAAGAATCACTGAGAAATTTGCCTCCATTTGGTTTTTTGTTTTTACCCAGTGTTTCTTTCTTTACATAAGAACAGGTATTTTTGAGTTTTAGATAGTGGCGAAAAACCCAAATAAAGAAAAAAAAATAAATACAATTTCGCAGTTCAAAAAATCAATTTCTTGACTAACAAGTAACTATTGTAATTTTTAATAAACGTTTGTAATACTGTCTCATACAGTCCATAATGATGTTACTTCCTACTAATTTTTTGTACTCATCGGGAGTGGAATTTAAAATTACCTCATTCTCTTGCAGAGCTCTGATTTTAATCTGTTCAGATAACATATCAAAAAAATTGTTTTCTTCTGTGATGTAACCAACATTTGGTTCGATGTTCCTTCATTCCATTTTAGTAAACGCTACGTTGGTCACTCGCCAGTCGGGAAGATTCCTGATAAACTAGTGGGTAGGCACATAACTAAGGGTTTATAGCTCGAGGGGGGTGCTGGCCCGGGTTTATCGGAAGCTGATGACCGTGGTTCGGAACCCATGTTAAGCTGTAGGTCCAGTCACTAAATAGCCTAGTTGCTGATGTGCCTCTAACCCTAACACTTTACCTTTACCTTTTAGTAAACGAAATTATGGTTTTTTTCTTTCTGATTGAGGTCGGTCTTTTCAGTTGCCTTCGGAAGTAGTATTGCAAGTGGTATTTTATCTTCTGACGAAAAATATCTATAATGCTGTTATCTAAGTTAGATACAAATAATGTATTCAAAACATCATTATCATTATTTTCATTATCTTCATCATCTGACGAATCATTATCGATTACTGAAAAAAGGTAGAAATTGGATCTGTCGCATTGCTCGATACCATGAAATTACTCTCTTGTAAAATCTGTTCTAATTTGGCATCGCTTAGGGGCCTTTTCTTATATGATTTTTTTTTATATATTATAGTAACTTATTCCCAATGTCCAGCCAGCTGTACTCAAGATTTATGATGATTTATCAAAGAAAAATATTAGTTTCTTCTAAAACAAATAGTTATTTATCATTCGATAAGTTGATAAGTTATATACACAATAGTTGTATTTAAATGAGATAAAATTACAGGTTTTACCTTTTTTACTGCTCTGCCACGTGACAGCTTTATAACATAACCTTAAACATTGTTTAGCTAACTAAACGGTTGAAAACTTTGCAAAATCGCGCGACCGCCTATAGTATAACGTGTCTGATACGCACCACATTTAGACGCATGCGGTTCTCAGTCAGCTCTATGAGTATTTAAGTACTGTTGAAAATATGTCCAGTCGGCTGTACTGGGGAATCGAAAAGGTTAACCTGTTTAGACAAAGAGAATTTGTAAAACTGAATTTGAAATAAGCTGTAATCATGTCTAGAAGAATCTAACTTATCATTCGATAATACTTATCTGGAAAATAGTGATGATGAACTTCATGTAGAATTGGGTGAAAATAAAGGCAGTCGTAGTTACATTTTCAATAGTGACAGAGTCTTTCGAATTATATCAAGTGACACTGAAAGCGATGTAGAAGACACGAAATCAAATTATCATGGTAAATGACATCATGTCAATCATCATGCCACATCATCATGAAACGTAACAGAGCAACGCTTGCAAATTCTTCTTCTATTGTGTACATAATCACCCAACTCGGCGATATATTCACCGAATTATCGATAAATTCCGAACGCATTTCATGTAGCTCGATATTAGTACAAAAACAAGACAAAAAACTGTGCGTTCCGAAGTGTGTTGTGCTGGCAGTGTTAATGAAGATCCAAATTCGTCAATTCGTTAATGAGAATCGTTGCGGAGCGATGATCAATGATTATATAATTTCCAATTTGAATGGTATTTATCTGGAGGAGATCTGGTTCCAACAGGATGGCTCCACATGCCATACAGCCAACGCAACAATCGATTTATCGAGGGAACAATTCAGTGAGAAAATTATTTCGAGGAATGGGCCTGTTAGTTGGCCACCAAGCCCCTGTGATTTAACGGTTTTAGATTATTTTCTTTGGGGTAATGTTAAATATTTCGCCTGTGCGGATAAACCAGCAACTATAGACGCCTTGGAAGCCAATGTAACTCGGACAATTGCGGACATAAGACCCCAATTGCTTGAAAAAGTGGTCGAAAATTAATTTGAGAGAATATGCTTTGTCAGAAGTAACCGCGGCGGACATTTATCCGAAATTGTTTTCAAACATTAATTCCATTGAACGTTATGTCACTTAAAATAAATGGTTTCAAGGCATCTAATTTAGTGGTTGTTTTATTTGAATTTTAAGTTCTAACACACTAAAAAAAAATCGCCCTATATATTCGAAAATTTATCGATCGACGTATAAATGATTTTCGCGCAGGGTGTAGTGCATTACTTCGCCAAAAGACTGTTGATACTGATGAAGGTTAAATTGCCGATTGCACATTATGCGTAAACTTAAAAATAAGAAAACAAAAGACTATGCCGCCTGCTCCAACTGAAGGCTCAAGGATGCAGCAAGGGAGACGACACATTACTGCGATACTTACCCGAACAACCCTAGACTTCACATTGGATAGTGTTTTGAGCGGTATCACACTTTAAATGACTTACTATAAACTTTGTTATTTGATTAAATTAAAACATTATTAAGCACAATTGTCTTTGAATTAAAAATCCTCTCGTCCTGGCTAATTACAGAAGTTAAAAACATCTCGTCCGAAAAAGAGAATATGCTTTGTCAGAAGTAACCGCGGCGGACATTTATCCGAAATTGTTTTCAAACATTAATTCCATTGAACGTTATGTCACTTAAAATAAATGGTTTCAAGGCATTTAATTTAGTGGTTGTTTTATTTGAATTTTAAGTTCTAACACACTAAAAAAAATCGCCCTATATATTCGAAAATTTATCGATCGACGTATAAATGATTTTCGCGCAGGGAGTAGTGCATTACTCCGCCAAAAGACTGTTGATACTGATGAAGGTTAAATGGTCGATTGCACATTATGCGTAAACTTAAAAATAAGAAAACAAAAGACTATGCCGCCTGCTCCAACTGAAGGCTCAAGGATGCAGCAAGGGAGACGACACACTACTGCGATACTTACCCGAACAACCCTAGACTTCACATTGGATAGTGTTTTGAGCAGTATCACACTTTAAATGACTTACTATAAACTTTGTTATTTGATTAAATTAAAACATTATTAAGCACAATTGTCTTTGAATTAAAAATCCTCTCGTCCTGGCTAATTACAGAAGTTAAAAACATCTCGTCCGAAAAAAGTTGTAATGCCAGATACGAAGCAACTATCCAAACAGTGGGTGGGAACAGATGAGCAGATGAGCAGATGGAAGCGAAGACGGTTTAATCTGCAAAAAGGTCATGGTTGCAGTTTTTTAGGATTTTCGTAATGTGGTGCTTATAGAGTGCCTAGCAAAATGCAAAAACCTCACGGAGGAGTACTACGTTTCACTACTAGACCTTTTGAAGAGTACTATTTAGACTAAACGTCCACGTCTAGCAAAAAGAAAGTGCTCTTTCACCGGAATAATATACCTGCGCCCACATATTGGGTTCCATGACCTAGGTTTATGTTTCCACATGCAATATTCGCCGGATTTGGTACTCAGCGATTAATTTCTCTTTTCAAACTTAAAAAAATACTCCGTTAGTTGAAAGTTCATCACTGAAATAATGAAGTTAACTCTGATAATGAAGAACCGCTTATTTTTCATAGCTGAACTATTTTGACAATGAAAAATTAAAAAAAAAGATCTGAAGGTTTCTTTATAAGACCGAGAACTTTTCGAACGATTTTCGCGTATGCAACTTTGTGCGTCTACAAATAAATAATGACAATGGGAGTTTGAAATTAATGTTTCTTTTACAAACATCTTTGTAACATTTTACAAAAAATTATATTTTTAATGAATTTGTTGTGCAACAATTTAAAAGTCTTTATTGGCAATGTTCATCTTTACACTGATGTAAAATTGAATAAATACAAATTTTCTGATTAATACGTTTAAAAATGAATGATAAACTTTGAAGAAAGTTTTTACCCAATAACCGTAATGTTTATTCGTAATATTGGCTTGCCAAATCACCATTTTATAGGAATTGTGCTATTTAAACAAAGTATTTTCCAATATTTGTTTTAAATCATTCATATCGGAATTTCTTGGCGAAATTGACTTTCTTAAAAGATCATCAATTAATATATTGACTTTGTATATATATAGCCATGGAAAACGTATTGAATACTCCATAAACATATTTATATTCTGTTGTAGTATTGGATTTTGTTGTAATTGAATTTAGATTATCTTAAAAAAAATCCCTTTGAACTTTTCGGGCAACCGTTCACAACAGAGAAGGGCAAAAGTCCACTGATTTCAAATTATCCGTCACCTCGTACAGCCACTTCAACTTGAGTCCCTTTTTCAATTTCCTATGGGTCTCCACTAAAATTCCTTTTTGCTATTCTGGTTTCTTGCATTCTGTTGATACGTCCCAGCCATGTCAGATTTTTTAAATAAAAATCATGTTTCTGATATATCGGCTACCTCGGTTAAATATTTAACTTTTTATATTTACATTGTGTAAAAAAGTACTCAGAATTATTAAAAAAAAACAAAAAAAAATAGTTTATCAAAATTGATTTTGTTGCCTTCATAGTAGGTCCCATAGAGTGCAATAAAATTATGCCACCGCTTTACCCAATCCTCCAAACATTGTTCGTAGACTAATTGAGATATGGCCTTCAACTCCTTCAGCGAATTTTCTTTTATGGCCTCAATTGACTCAAAATGTTGTCCTCAAAGTGGTATTTTAGCTTCGGGGAACAGGAAAAGGACACACGGGGTCATATCAGGCTAATACGGTGCTTATTCGATGACCACTGGCGGCTCGTACGTTTTTAATGTGGAAGGGCGGAGAAGAAGATAGTGCTGCTGAAGGTATTTTTTTGCTTTTTGCTTTCTCCTTTTTACTTTTCGTGCTATTGAAACCCTATACAGGAGGTGAACCAGGAAAATGAGTTAAAGGAAAGAAACTGAACGGAAATAAACTATGATATTTTGCTCTGAAAAATTGTTTACTATGATAGATGCTAGAGGGGAGGTGGCCCAATACCCTCCCTCACGAACCGCCACTGTCGATGACGTTTGTTGAGTTTTTCGCCAATTATAGGGTAATATTTGACTATCATCATTGAAATGCAATGATTTTCTGAGTAGTTCAATCGTTTAGACGGCATTGTTTCTTTTATCAGAGCTAAGCTAAGGTCGGAAAATATACACCAATAAAAATCAGTCACTAAGGCGCAATGTTGTAGTTATGCAACAAGACAAAATCAATTCATAAATTAATACAAACTTGATTTTACCATAAAACCTTACTTGATTACTGAAAATTAAACTCTTACCCCTTCTACACTTCAATTATCAGGATTTCCAGAATAAATCACTCCTCGTAAGTGAATTCGAACAGCACAAACCGGTTTGTACGTGTTCATCACTTCAATTGCTCAAACAAATACAAGTGCTGCCATCTAGTTGGTTGAACTGTTACTAAATAGTTAGAGTGCGTTGTTGCCGATGTACAACGCTGCGTAAAAACGATCGATCTACCTTTGGCATATTTTTACGCAAACTTAAATAGTATGTTGCAGACATGCAACATAGCTCCGTGGAAGGCAAACTCTTTGCTCAATATTTTTTTCATGGTTAAATCGCAACACACACTTGACGCGCTCAAATTGGACATCGTAAATAGGCACATTACAGCCATCTTACATCAAAACAGAAAACTAAAGAATGTATATAGATCAGCATGAATTTTGTTAATTCATGCTGATCTACCATGTTTTACGTAATACGTAAGATCTATCTCTCAAATATTCAGAGCAGTTCCTTATATCTGCTTCTTTGTCGTCGTTTCCGAATCTGATCTAAATCGAATCCGAAATCGAATCTGATCTAAAGTGACAGATCAGATTCGATTGTAACATATGGGTGAGAGTCCTGGACAAACACGTGGAGGAAACAATGACAAAGAAACGGATATAAAATTAATTTTGATCATCATTAGTTCTTGTTTGCATAGTAACAAAAATTGCCAGCGACTATACGAAATTTGATTTCGTTACCTATGATGAGATTCTCGTATATTTCAGCTCCAGATATTTGAAAGCTTATACGCGCTCGAATTCATGATTTTTAATTAGAATGCTAATTATAATATATGCTTTTATAGCTATTGTTTTGTACTTTTTTGACTTATAGTTACGATAACTTATATATACTTAAATAAACTTGACTGGTTTGTTTCTGTGATGGTTTAGTCTGTATGGGAATGTCAAAGTCTGTTTCCTATTTGATTTAAACAAAAGATAAGTGATAGATTGGGTATGTAGACAACCACTACAATACTACAACTTAGGAACTAGGAACTTAGTTAAATATTTTCAAAATTGTGGTTAGTAAAACCACTACAAGGTAAATGGTTAAATAAAATTTAACCTTACACCAGATGATAGATAGGCATGGGAATTAATTTAAAAAAATCCAATTATAACATATCATCCTTGTAATCAGAAGAGTAGAAACGATTCCTGAAAGTCGGGAGAATGATTTAATGGGTAATATATAGTACCCATTATACCTATCCCATAAACAACCAAACAGAATGTAATAATTTTAGAGGGATTTCTTTGTTGGATATTTGTTATAAGATTGCTATTAATCAAAAAGAGGTATGAAGGATAACTGATCCACAGAAAGGAGAATACTAGGCCGGTTTTAGGAAGGACATAGGAATCACAGGCCAAGTTTTTGTAGATACTGTTTATATGTAATAGCTTAGGATTCAGCAAAGAGATCCAGAATGATAAAAACGATGGAAGAGTTTAAAGTACCCTGTAAAACAATAAGATTAGTGAGCATGATAGTGGAGGGAACGACAAAAGATTTTCTGATCAAGGCAGGCCTAAAGCAAGGGAATTCACTATTGACACTATTATTCATTATGTAAACATATTTTACAGTAGTGGGTTACGCTTGACGATATGGCAATAATTTTTGAGACGTGAGAAATAATTAAAAGACGTAGCAACAGGCTAGTAGAAGCAATATTGGTTTTGATTAAAAAAAATCAATCAAAAGAAAAGCAAACTAATGATAGCAGAAAGTACACAAGAAAAAGCTCCCGAAGTACAAGCTAATACTGAACTAAGGATAACAAAGAAGTGTGAAGAAGAGAGGGAGATAGACCTAAGATTGATCAAAGCTAACAGATGTGCAAGAGCCTTGAACCATCTAATAAGATCGAAACTCATTTCCAGTAATGCCAAATTTAGATCATATAAGACTGATCTGAAACATGGATTCTAAAACAGAAAGAAGGAGAAAAATTGTTAAGATGATAACGCAAAATAATTAGAAGGATAACAGGAGGAAGGAAGGTCGATAGTTTGTATATGAGAAGAACAAATGAGGAAATTTATATTTTCAAAGAGCCACAATAGTAAAATCGAGAAAACTGCAGTGGCTGGGCTACATAGAGAAGATGGAAGAAGATGAGGAAGGAATCAGTGAAGAGAGTCTATCATGGAAGGTCATGTCATGGAGAAAAGGGTCTGTCAAAGGCTTGTAATATGGATAAAATATGTATGTAAAAAATCCATAAAACATAAAACTATCTTGTAGAATAAATCTCCATACTATTTGATATTAGTATTATTAGTTGGTACACAATCTCCGCCATAATTTTAATATAAGCAACTCGTCGCCGAAACGCCTTTTACATCTAAATCAATTGTCTCATTCAGTTTACTGCGAATCTTCTTCGCTCACCGATAATTTATAGCCATCGTCCGAGGAACTGGACCGTTTCCCTATCTCTGTCTCTCCATCTGTCCCCCGTCTCTCTTCTACACACACAGTCGGTCCATCTCCTACTATCTTTAACTTGAACCGAGACCTCGGCCCCGCTATGTCACACGGGCGACACCCCGTTCGAGACTATTCATTCATAACTCGGAGCTCGTCGGTCTAGAGCGGTGCGGAGGGGGTGGAGGGGAGGGGACGGTCCGGACGCGTTTCCTAAGCCTAACATACACCAATTCATAACACAGAGTCTGTCGGTGTGCAGGCAGGTGCTCTCTCTCTCGTACATTCTTTAGGTCTTTTTGTCGATGTCTTTTAGTCCTTTGTATTAAACGTGTAGTATTTGTTTCGTTTTTTTTTATTCGACGAAAGTTGGTTAGTGGAGTTACGCGATTTTTATTCCACCACCCCCCACTCCCCCGCATCAAGAGGGTACAGACGGTATGAATCAAGAATCAGTACCGTATCTATCTCTCAATGAGGAAATCGCCGAAGGAGAAAAATGGTTCATAGTCGTCCTAACTGAATGAATGGTGCGTGTTGTTTTATTTTCGTCGCGAAGACCGAAATAGATTGCGGTGACAGTTTTGGAACGGGATGGCTGTATATTGGAAGCAAATTTGTGATATCTGTGATCGTTAAGGTTTTTAATACTTATTTTTTAAATGGTACCTTCAAACAGTATTGATCAAAACATAAGGAAACAGTGAAAGGTTGTCGTGGTTGTTTTTGTGTTTATATGAGAAAAACGTGTTCTAGTCAATGTATATAGACATATTGAGGCCCTGTAGCGGGATGGGAATAAAAACAATGAAGGCAATCAGCAGACAGAAAGGTAAGTCATGATTTTGGTTAGAATTCCTAATAATTGGGAACCTTCCTGAGGAAATTCTTACTTGAGTTTCAAAAAGTAGCATATACATGTCAGTTTATTTACTAACTTAAAATTGATGGTGTTATTATTTGAATTACGAGGGTTGTATATATTAAGTACCTGGCCTTGACAATAAAAACCATTTTTATATGTAAAATTAATTTTATTTTTCAATCTAATCACTTATCAATTCGATGCACTTAGTCCAACTCTTTATCTATCTTTTGTATTCCCTCTAAAAATGTCTTCTTTGGCGCAAATTCGCCTTGGAAAACAGACTTTTTGGACTGTTCTGTAGTGTCTGGGGTGCTGTGATGAATCCATGTTTCGTCAACAAATATAAACCGACGCCAAAAATCATTCCGATTGCATTTTAACATCGCTAAACATTCTTTTGAAGTTGACAAAGTTAAGTCGTGTCTTTATTGTCAGTTGTGAGCAGTCGGGGTACTCAGCTTGCGAAAAGATTTTTCATATCCAAATGGAGTGTTAAAATATTCTGCACCCGTTCAATTGAGATGCCTACAGTCTCAGCAATCTCACTCACTTTCACTCTCCGATCGTTTATCACGATATCGTGGAATTTTTCAATCAGTTCTGACATGGTAACCTTTTTTGGGTGACCTGGACGATCCTCATCAAAAATGCTTGTACAGCCACGTTTGAATTCAGCTATTCAATATTTTATATACACATTTACAAACTAAACCACGCAGCGACTTGACAGTTTGACAATATTGTTGTGAAAGGTTATGTTTACGAAAAATATCTCTTTTTAAATACTAGCAGCGCCATCTGTGGCCTAGGTCAGGTACTTATCATATAACCCTCGTAATATAAGTGCATTTTTAATTTTAAGACCAACCTATAAAAAAACAATATCAATTACCAAACTTTCGAATTATATTGAACATTATTTAATTGCAGTTTCGCAAATATTCCTATCGAGAAAACAAATATATATTTATTTATCGGCATTTTTGATATTTGAAAAAGATTTTCTAAAAGCTTTATCTTGAGTTTTTCTACAATTAAGTATGTTTATTTTTACAACTTCGACATGTACTCTATTCTTTTCTTTGCATCGGTGACCCTTGCTATCATTCATTTTTTCTATCTAAAATAGTTGAAAAATGAACAGTCTGATAACTTTGTAAAAGGTTGGCCAATGAGAGTGTCGGAACATTAAACTGAGGCACAACGATAACTAGAGAGTCTTTCAAATTGAGGTTTTTTTGTAATTATTGAATAAAACACAGAGTTTGCGTGGATTTCAAAAAACTTTTTATTGATAATTGAAGCATAGTGTATGACATTTAAATACGAAAGACAATATCAGCCAAATGACCTCTTCTTGCTCCTCCAGACGTCCACTTTTTGTGAAAATTATGGCTGATATTTTGACATATCCGTGTCTCTCATAATGACTCAAATAATTTTATTCTGTAGTTTAGGAATCGATTGTAGATTGTTCTTATAGACCTGGCTTTTCATGTAACCACAGCTAAAATTGTCCAACGGTGTTAAATCAGATTATCTTGGTGTCCAATCACCGTTTCTTGTAATAATTCGCCCAGAATTTTTTCTCTCAATAAATCAATTGTTCTATTAACAGAGCGAGGTATAGGGTCATCCTGTTGGAATCACATATCCTCCAGATCAATATTACTCAATTCAGCCCACACAAATCCAATTATTATCTCAGGATGTCGAACACCATTCACAGTTACAGCCTCACCAGAAGCATTCTGAAAGAAATACTGCCTAGTTACACATCCTGATCATAATGCACATCAAACAGTGACTCGTTTAGGATATAAAGGTTTGTCATGAATGAATCGTGGATTTTCCTTTCCACAATTACGGCAATTTTGTTTATCAATATAGATACCAATTTTAAAATATGCTTCATGTGAAAAAATTATTTTTAGAGAAAAATCATCTGTTCTTTGATCCATTTGATAAATGCACGACGTTTTCAATGATCCAATGGCTTTAGTTCCTGTGTTATTTGAACCTTATATGCCTTCGGAGCTTAATCCTTTCGTGAAATACGCCAAGTTGTGGATTCACTGGTCCATATTGTTGTGAACGTCGACTAATGGAAATTTCTAGTTCTTCAGCAACACTTTCACGTTCTATTTTATCTTATTTTATTCGGACAATAATATCGTTCAAATATCACCCTCGTCTTCGTCTGGTGTAGTACATTTTAGAAACCCAATTTTCAATTACTCTGTCACACACATCGCGTGGAATATTTTCAATGGCAGCCTGAATGTTTTGTTTTCAAAAAAAATATGGTCCTATCACTCATTGAGCCCAAAAATTGCACTAAACAATGACTTTTTGAGGATGAAGAGGTAACTCCTGAATCACTTGATGATTTTCATCGGCCCAAATCCCGCAGTTATGTTTGTTCACAAACCCATTAAGCCAGAATTGCACTTCGTCGGAAAGATTTTGGGGATCGACTTCCAACTTCCAAAAGTTCTACTCGCTATTGAATCATATATCTTTCCACAGTTAATTGACACAATGTACTGGTCACAGCAGCCTATAGGTGACATTTACATTTTATACACTGTTGCCATTATTTCGGTTCAAAGTTCTAACACTCTTATTCGAAAACTTATTATTTTCAACTCATTTATATTGTGATAGTGACAGTGATAAATGCATACACAAAATATTTTGTATTCCTTAGTTCAGTTCATTTAAGATAATATAACGAAATTTGGACTTAACATGTAAAGTTTTCTTCATGCTACTTATTCTTTAGTTTTCGACGTCATTAAACTCTTTCTTTTTTGGTAGAATTACTATCAATTTTCTGTTGAGTACTTTAAACCAAATTGAAAACCACTTACACAAAATATTATAAAGGGTAATCAAAGTAGTTTATTATTATTCACATATGGGCCCTGGTGGACCCGAAGGCGAAGTACAGTTAGAGGTGTTTGTTGTTGTAAACCTTCCTTTGTGCCCATACTGATTTCATTCTTTCTGTATGAGCTTTTTTCCTTGCGTCAGACCAAGTTGTTCCAGCCTTCCTACATTTTTCTCTCTGGCCAATATCCCAAACGTTAACCTTGTGTCTGAAGCAGCCTCTATCCTGAATTTCACTTTGTGTAATATTTGCTGATCTTAGGTTCTCTTTAATTGCAGCAATCCATTTAATTATTTCTACTTTAACTCTACTCCTATTTTCATAAAATTCGACTATTTGTCTAGTTAGCCTACTCGGATGTCTATCTGTGTATTGTTTGATTTCTTGGTTTTCTCGAAGTCGGTATGTTGTGCTGTTTATTTGTTTGGGGCCTAAGATTTTTCTTTCCTTCTTTTCAATCTCCTCGATGTCTCTCTTTCTATTCAAAATAAGCGTTTCTGCCCCATATAGTCATTCTGGCTTAATAACTGTGTTGTAATGTCTCAGTTTTGTGTTTTTAGATATGCATTTTTTGTTGTAAATATCTTGTATAAGTCTCAATGCAGTCTATTTTTTGACATCTACCCTTATTGGCCGTTTTTTTTTCAACCCGTTTTCCATGATTATTTCACCCAAATATTTGAATTGAGAGATTCGTCTGATTTTACCATATTTTGTTTTTAGAAATGGTGTTCTTAGTCTGTTGCAGGTCATGTATTGTGTCCTTTCAAAGGAAATTTGGAGTCCTACATTTTCTACTGTTTCTTTTAGGGTTTCAATCTGTTGTTGTGCCGTTACTATATCTTGAGCCAAAAGTGCTAGATCATCAGCAAACGCCAGACAATCAATTTCGAATTTGGTTCTCTCCAGTTTAATGGGCTGGTCAATATTAAGGGCTGACTTTTTTTCACGCCACTAATCAAAGTAGTACTATATATTTTTGTAAAACGTCATAGCAGCCATTTTCTTCTTATTCCCGTCAAAATTGATATTTATGTTTAGTATTGTTTGGCAAAAAGATATACAGCTGCACATCATATAGAAATTATTAAAATTTATTACAAAAATAATGAATCTATTCGGGTTACGGTTTCGTGTTTACGTAAAAGTTATAGTAAACATAATCGACCAACAGAGCTTATTATTCATAATTTATTTCAAAAATTCAAATCAAATAGTAGCGTTTGTGATGCTAAGAATCCAACCCGTTAAAAACCTAAACCTATTGTTGAAAACATCGATACTGTAAACCAAAGTGTGAATAAAAATCCAGAACAATCAATTACACGTCGTTGTCAGGAACTTGAGCTTTTTTATGGCTCTACATGGGATATTCTTCATAACCAATATTTAAAATTTAAAAAAAATCGTTGATACCTTTTACCGTTTTGTTTTTATTCAAAATTAAAAATATATAGCTCTTGTTTGATAACCCTCTATATTCTCCACAGACGTGGACGAAACCCGGTAAATATTCGAAATAACATTAGAGCTATTTTTTCCATTACCAACTTCAGTTCTGTGAAGTTAGTTTCGCGCGTTAGCAATTCGCATGGAGTAGATGATCCATGGATGCAGACATAAGATGATCATTTAATTTTCAAAAAATGTCAGTCCTTGTTTTTTTGGAGGTTTCTTATTTTATCGTCAATATTCTGTTTGCCATCAGAAATTTGTGTAAACTAATAGAACCAACAGTATTTGCATTTTTGTTGTAGTGACAGTTCATGAGGAATGCTTCTACAGCTCTTTTGCACCATTCTAATGTATCGAAAATACCGGTTAACGGTAGTGTAGTATATTCGTAATTCTCTTGATACTTTTCTGGTACTTGTTCTAGGATTTGCAGCCACTGGTGGTTTTAAAACCTTCACATCGAGAGACTGTGGATGACCTGATCTTTCCCTATCTTCAGGACTCATATCTTCCTCCTCGAACCTTTTAAACTAGAACCGACCGATGTGAATTAATACGGCACCTCCCCCCTCTACTCACTCAGACACTTTTTTAAAATATTGTATATAATTTCACTCATTTTAACGTTTTTGTTTAACATCGTCGACTAAATATTTCGCACTTTGATACTGAAGAACGGGACGGATTAAATCAAAGGAAAAACGCAAATACTTGTTATATCCTAGTACTTAAAAAAGCTCTTGCGAGTTATTGTTTGGCTACTATCAGTAGTTGGAATAATTTAAAACAGTTCCTTGGTAAAACTTGGTACTTGTTCGCTCTACCAGTGTTAATTTTTCGGCCGACACTCAATTACGACACTATACAATTACGAATCTGGATGTGTTTTTAAGATGATTACTTAAATGTATCGTAATGGGTATATTCATTCAAAGATGGTGAAGCTAATTACTCAAATTTCCAAACATTGACCTTTTTCATTGGACAGATTGTATATATTGTAATTATATATAAAAATATGGTTTGTAATAATGCTAAAAAAGTCGAAACAAAAAAAAAGATCAATTATCTGTAATTCTTATCACATGTTGTAAGATCCCATTCTATAATTTTAAAGGCATTAGATTAAATTACAAACAAATGTATCTTAACTTAGCGGAGAAAATTCATTAAACTATTATTCGAATGGTAATGTGATATTCACGCTTGAAAGCTGATAGTGAAATATAGTGGGATAATCTATTAACAGCTCTCTGTATTTGTGAATGAAGATTTTTTATTTAAAAATAAAATATGATATTGTGTATGATTCGGTTCGTTCATTTCAGTTTTCGTTTAGCAAAACTTCTTATTTTTAAAACTATATATATATATATATATATATATATATATATATATATATATATATATATATATATATATATATATATATATATATATATATATATATATATATTTATATCTAGGTGTCACAGTTCATATGCGTGAGAGTTCTTATTAACTTAATACCTTGATATTTGTGTTTCTATATTTTTGGAATTTTTCTTTGGGAATTTAGATCTATAATGTTGAATTGTTGCGGTAAAGAAATTTATACAATAATAGGCTCCATGAACTTGAAAATGACAGAAAAATATCAAACCGTCGTTCTGTATATATATATATATATATATATATATATATATATATATATATATATATATATATATATATATATATATATATATATATATATATATATATATATATATCATCATCATCATCATCATCATCATCATGAACCCATATCAATCCACTGCAGGATGAAGGCCTCTTCAGGCCCTTCCAACTCTCGCGGTCCTGAGCTTTCCTTTGCCATTCGGGTCCAATGTACTTAATAATATCATCAGTCTATCGTGTTTTCGTGGTCTTCTCCGTGGGCGTTTGCGATCAAGCGGTATCCAGTCCAGGACCGCACAAGTCCATCTTTCGTCCCATCGCCTCGCTACATGCCCTGCCGACTTCCATTTCAATTGCTTTATTCTTCCAATGATGTCATTCACTTTCTTTTGTTCTCTGATCCATGTGCAGGTCTTTCTATCCCGTCTAGTAATGCCAAGCATACATCTTTCCATTCCCGTGCTCCTTTCTTATGTAAAAGAATCACTTCTGCATTTTTCCATAAGCTGGGTACTTCTTGTTGTTTGAGGCATTTTTTGTATAATCTTGCCAGTGTTTTATGTAAGGTCCGACCACCAGCTTTGAACATCTGCACCGTTAAACTATCCTGTCCTGGAGCCTTATATATATATATATATATATATATATATATATATATATATATATATATATATATATATATATATATATATATATATATATATACAGCCTTATATATATTAGGCTATTATTATTTTATTCCTTTTTTAAAAAATTAACTCTCACAAAGTAACGGACAAATCAATCAATAATATGGTATAAGACGTTTTAGACAACTAAGAAAATTGTTCAATTTTCGACTGTTAGTTAAGAAAACATACATTCTGGTATTGTTTTAATATAATATCGATTTCTTTTATAGAAGCATACTGGAGTAATAAATAATAAGCTGCTATTTTGCATTATCTTAACATTGAAGAAACTGAATAGTTGTAATTTATAGAAATAGTAAACATCTTTATTAATTGAGACCCATTTTCATTCAAACATATATGTACTTAAACTAACAAAATTGACGTATCCGAGGTGGAGACAATCGAAAAAATGATGATGATGGGATAGAAACGTCTAAAAAAGGAACCCTGTTTAATGTTGAAAAATATGGCAACGTCGAATTTTGGCACCACTGCCAATCATACACACACATCTCGGGCAAAATCGCATTAGGCTCAGAGCCCGTTGGGACTTTTAAAAAAACCATTAACCCAAAATTTCATCCCACGCCTTATATTTTCTCGATTCTTTGCAGAACCACCGCATTAACAAACATAATCGACCCTAACATGTGTTCATCACGTTCGGCCCGAAACATTGTGACCATTTTTCGACTTGCCGTTCGAACTTCTCGATTTTGCCGCTTCGTTCTTAAATATTTACATTTAGAATTCTTAAATGATAAAGGAACGAACGTTTTTATCAACCAATCATTTATTGAGGGTATATATTGGTTCATCCGGAAAGTATGGATTGTACCGAAAATGACCGGTTGAAGTCACAAAAATGCTTGAAAGTATTCAATAACAAATTATTAAACAAAATGGTCGATTCACTGAATAAGGTTATTTCGCATGTTTTATACAAGAACTATCTCATGGTACAAAACCGTACTTTCTATAAAAGCTGATCTATTTACTACTGATATACAGTATGTCGGAAAAATAACGGAACTTTTTTAATTTTAAGATAACTCCTAACGTCATCTATTGCAACAATATATAATCGGAAAGCTATACGAGGTCTGTAAATATCAAACCAGAATTTGCTCATGAAACCAGATGGCTCTAGCTGTCAATGTAGTTACCGTCAAACCGCGTTATTGGCGCCATGTCCTTGTTGACATCTGGCAAAGATTTTCAACTTACAACAGTACAAGTTTCATACAACAGCATAGTTTATAGTAGCGTTGAACATGTCGAATTTTGTGCCTGGAAACTACAATTTGCTGACAGCAAGCTTACGGTGAGCATGCTCCTGGTAAATCACAATGCTTTGAGTGGTTTAAAAAATTCAAATGTGGCGATTTTGACGTAAGAAAAGAACAACGTGGATGACGTTGTTTCGACGACAAAGTTTGAAGACAGCGAATTGCAAGCCTTGTTGGATGAGGATAACGCTCAAACGCAACAACCACTCGCGGATCAATTAAATTTCATACGAGAAGCCGTCTCTATATATTTGAAAGCCATGGGAAAGATCCAAAACAGGTGAAAATGGATTCCACACGAACTGAATGAAAAACAGCAGGAAAAATGAAAAATCACTTGCGAAATGTTGCCCTCCAGGTACAAAAGAAAATCATTTCTCCATCGAATTGTGACTGGCGATAAAAACTGTACATATTTTGAGAATCCTAAGCGTAAAAGATCATGGGTAACTCCAGGCGAACCATCGACATCGAATACAAGGCCAAAGCGCTATGGACGGAAGACAATGCTCTGTATTTGGTGGGGTCAGAAGGGTGTAATCTATTATGATCTGTTAAAACCTGGCGAAACCAGTAATACTGAACGATACGATCAAGCTTTGCGTGAAAAACGACCAGAATATCAAAAAAGGTATCTCACACAGCAAAACTGGTCAGGGAAACGATTGAGGCGTTTAGTTGGGAGATACTATCGCATGCGGTTTACTCACTAGACTTGGCTCCGTCTGATTACTACTTATTTACATCGATGGAACACGCACTTGCTGAGCAACGCTTCACTTTTTACGAAAATATGCGAAAATGGCTCAATGATTGGTTTGTCTCAAAAGAGCAACAGTTTTTTTTTTGGCATGGCATCCACAAATTTTCAGACAGGTGGGAAAAATGTATAGCTAGCGATGGGCAATACTTCGAATAAAATGTTTTTATTATTTTCATACAATAAACTATATTTTATATTTACATACCGGGTATATCTCCTCTATAACACGAGAACGCCATCATTAGAATCGATCAACGGATTGTAAAGTTACAGTGCTTAAAATGGCAGTATTGTTCATCACTTTTTTTCACAATTTTGTTTCGAGCTCGGTAAAATTTTTACAGAAAGATTTGAACTGGTGAAAAAGTTTATGGCGATGATTTCATATCGCGTAGACGTGTATTCGAGTGGTATACGCGATTTCAGCCGTGATGTTTTGGAAGATGACCCAAAAGCAAGCCGGCCAAAAAAAAAAAGTCGCGATGAGTTGGTAGAAAAAATACGTGGAATAGTCACCCACGATGCGAAACTCGACTGTGAGATGCATAACGGGCGAATTAAATTCGACGAAAGATATGATTCACGAACTTTCGACAAGGATTTAAACAAACCGATAGTCGGTGCTCGATTTGTTCCTCACGTTCTAAATGAGGACCAAGAAATTGCTCTCGTTGAACTTTGTAAAGACCTTATAAAAACGGCCAGATGGAACTGTACATTCCTGGAATCGATTGTAACTGGTGATGAGACTTAGTGCTGAAACGTTCAAACGAAGAACCCGAGGCTCTCTGTGGAAGCCCCAGTCTCTCCGAAATTGAAAAAATTACGTTTGCAGAAGTCACGAAAGAAGACAATGTTGATTTGTTTTTACGACTCTAAAGATCCTTTGTGGAAGAGAATCGTTTGAATGAGGACCGAATATTACTACAGGACCATCGCTGTTCGTGAATTTTTGACGAAAAAACAAGTCTGTATGCTTCAACATCCTATTCGACCGGTTTGTTACCATTATTTTATTATTGCTAATTATTTATTGCCATTTTCTATTATCGAAACTCAAACTAGCCAAACTATGAAAGCGACGTGACAGCGTTTCACAAGACCAAGCCGTAACGAGGGTTATTGAGACGATTCCAAAAAACGGCATAAAAAAATATGTTAGCATTGGTTGAACGTACTCGGTGTATTAATGCGAAAGGGGTGTATTTTGAATAAAAAGAAATAATTTTGAATAAAAAGATATAATTTTGGCAGAATAACTAATTGTTTATTTTTATTTAAAAAGTTTCGCAACCTTTCCGACATACTGTATATTATAACATTCAACATTAATCTTCACCTTTAATTTTTATTTAATATTTGTACCAGATCATTTAAGTACATCGTTAAAATATCTTCAATATACGACATTGTGAAGGAGATTAAATCTCCCGATTATAATAGGATGTTTAGCGAAAAGCGCGTCAGGAAATAAAAAAAAATTTAGTGTTTAATGGTAAATCCCTTTGAGTTTAGTGTTTCACACTAAAGGTTCCAATAGATATCACGCCATCAATCATTGATCACTCGCTCACTCGCAAGTCGGTAATATTTCGAATACAACTAAAAGTTAGTACAATCCATGGATTGCTACCCCATGGGGGGTGCTGATCCTGGTTAATGGATAGCTGATGATCGTGAGTCGTTGCCCATCTTAAACGGAATGTTTACAAAAGAAGTTACAATTTGTAAAGCAGCAAAACAGACATTTGACTTTGTTTTATGTTTAAAACAGTAACAACAGCTACTCAACTATAGGATTTTATAAAAAAATCTTTATATTTTAATTAAAGATTAATAAAAATTTTTGTTCAAGACTCCTTGGTATAATACTACTGTTAAATGGTTAGACTAACTTAACTATCCATGTAATCATAGTACTATAATATACATAGTATCATATATCATAATATTCTCTTATCTTAATGTAAAATAACTTCCCAGACTACTCGGAAATGTTGTATTGAAACGAACTTTATTTTCTCACTCCGAAATCATTAACATATTTAGTAAAAACTTTATAATTTTCAATATAATTCCATTAATTATTTAGTTATGTTATGCAACAGAATCAACAGTGAATTTTACGATACATGCATCGAATAAAATACGAGGTGTATAAATAAAGTAATGAGGCTGACTTACAATTTTTTTATTCAATTGAAATTACAATATCTACATTGTCACTTCAGTTAGTCTGTTATAGCTTTTTCAATGTTCATTATATCAAAAAATGGATCTTCCTGCTATGATTTACTACGACTTTCGACGTTGATCATATCAACAATTCATCGATCAACTCACTTCGACTTTTGTGATGACGCATCATCTAAAAGCACTATATATCAGTGGTTTAGTGAATTCAAGCGTAGTCGTCGTTCGCTCACGGACGAATTTAAAGAAGGTCGTAAAAATTGGTTGTTGTGCCAGAAAACATCGATACTGTGCGTGAACTGATATAGCAAGATCGTCATGTGACATACCGTGAGATTGAGGCATCCTTGGGCATTAGTATGATAAACATACACAAGATTTCACTTGAACATTTAGTCGTGAAAAAGATTTGTGCGCGTTGAATTCCGCAAAATTTGACAATCGCTTAAAAAGGCTTGTGTTGATTGGTGCAAAGAAATCCTTAAAAAAAGTCTTTGAAGAAATAAGAGCGACGCAGGATCATTCTTCGCCATGACGGCGCGAACTCTCACACATCGGACCGAACAACTCAATATTTGACCGGTCAAAACATCCAATTGATGGGTCATCCACGGTAGAGTCCCGATTTGGCACCCAACGACTTCTTTTTGTACCCGTCCGTGAAGACTAACTACGTGGTGAACGATTTTCGACATCAGAAGAAACGGTTGATGCGTTCAAAATGCATATTTTCGAGATACGTCAATCGGGCGTATATATACAGAAAAAGTGCTATGAAAATTGGTTCAAACGTATGCAAAAGTGTATCGATAAAACCATTTTCAGTGATAAATATTTGTTTTTATTTATTATTCCGGATACATAAATAGCAACCCTCGTATAGTAATAATTTTAGTTGCCACAATTAAAATCGCTGAGCGGCAGTCATGTCGTGATGCTGGATCCACCTGTTCTTAATGTTCAGTCTCAGAAATAATCTATTTTCAAAGTCTTTTAAGAACTTATCGGTACAAATGCTGGTTTAGCGTTTGGCCTTGAAACGCACATATCTTATGGATGGTCACACTCAAAACGAATATGATAGCTAATTCTGTGTGGACATTTTCTTCAGTTCTTGCAGTCTTTCAAGTTTTATCACCAGTAATGACACGTTCCAGAAAATGAAAATTAATCCGCCCTAAAAAATCAAAACATGTTTCCTTCCTGTTGTCCCTCTGATTCTGTGAAAAGTTTTTCGGACATTTTCATCATTTCCTGCACTTGATGGTCTTCAGCTGCGAAGTTCATCTTCAATTGAGTCTCAGCCTTTTGAGAATGCCATAAACCACCTGAAAATCTGGGTGCTGATTAAAACACTGTTTCCATAGATATTTTGAAGGTTTGCAAAAATTTCTGTTGCACTGTGTCCAAGTTAAAAACAAAACTTGAAAGCGCACCGTTGCTCGAAATTGTTGACACTTTATTTCCACAACGCACCAGAAAAAAACCGGTTCATGAAAAGAAATGTTGCGGACCACCAAGTGGATCTAGGGAATTTAAAGACGCATAAGATGTTAACCTGCCTTCCCTCGAAAGGGGAAGCCAACAGTGTTACCAAAGCTAACGTTACACACCAGCCCCATTACTTTATTTAAACACCTTGTATTTACATTTCAACTAAAAATCGACAAAAAGCAATCCTTCAAGAATATCAACGGATCAATTTTGTAGAAAAAGTTTTTTGAAAAACTATAAAGTGCAATGTTTTCATTTGAAAAAACTTTGAAGTATAAAAGATCACTTTAAAACTGAAAGCGTGTAGAAAGACATAATTTTGTAACCTATTAAAAATATCTCGACAATACTTTTAACAATATTCCAAAACAAGGAAATTCCTTTCGTAATCCACCAAAAAATTTGCCCATTCCTTCAGTCGCCAACAAACGTCAGCAAGCGTTTCTCGAGGCCGGTTTCTGGCCGTAAGCCGTCATCATTGGGGCTCGAGCTGAACTCGAAAGCAGCTGAAAGAATGACCAAATAAAGGTCATTCATCAAGTAAAGGTCAATACATCAGCCGTGTCGGTTGTAGGCTATCATCAACTGAAGGTCACGCCATCCTGTGATCTGCAATACTACTACTATACGAAATCGTTCATGACCTGCCCAGGCTCCATCTAGGTCCCAGGTATGCATGAAAAGGTATAGTGGGCTCGTGGAGAATGTTAAAAATATACTACAAATATAAGGAAATTTCTTCCGGGCTCCACACACAAAAAAAAAATCCCATTACTCATTTATGGTAACTAAGCAAGTTTTCAAGCAAACAATGGTAGTACGTCATCAAAAACTATGACACACTCACGTTACAATGTTGCCACATCAGCTCCAAAATAATCAGACTTTGGCTTTTGTATGATCGATAAAACTGTAAATGAAAAACTAACATGAAAAGTTTTTTCTTTAAAAATTTTAATCAAAAATCTATTTCGAACGTTCTGCTTGTGAACACGGCGGCTTTTCATTTAGTTCACACAAAGTTTAATTATTCACTATCACTAAAACAACTTTCAACATCTGAATCGCTGTTCAAGTAAATTATTAGGGGATTAACTTCTGACCTATCAATTACTCTTTCGCCATTCGATCATCTTTCAATGTTTTCTTCTGTATGTCTGATGCTGTTCATCTAGATCTGTGGTGTAACTGTTGATAAAGCTTCTTTCCACATATCCAAACAGTAATTAATCTTTAAAAATACAATATTTCCATTTAAATCTATTCAGTTGTTTCATACATTTCATAGATTTGATTGCGAATTGAGCCCACATCAAGATGATCTAGTTTAGTTAGTCATCTTGGATGTAGATGCTTTTTCTTCGGTGATTTTAATATTTCGTTATTCTTCAACTTTTTCGAAATTGCACTAACTATACCAATACTAATATCTAATGCAACTGAAACTCGCTGAAAAAACTCCAATTAACCATGAGACCTACTAAGTTATTAATACATACCTCTCTCACAGCGTTTAATGGCAAAAAAGAAGCCCCATTATCTCGTTCCTATTCAAAATAACTGATAAGTGACGAGACAAGATGCTTACATCGACCGCTTAACGGTTTTGGCATTTTTTTGCAATTATAATCACAGATTTTTTACTACAGAACTCACAAAAACAAAAACTATACCAGAAAACAGCTAAAACAGCTAAACAGCTAACACTGTCCAGAACCACAAACCTACATGTTATCTTGACAGCGAATTCACAGAATGTGATCCACCGGCTCACCGTATTTTTATCCCATTCTAATATGATTAGAGAAAGAAGGAAAGAGAGTGCTTCGAACTTTAAATAATTTTTTCTTTCTTATGGATTTAAATTAGCAATAGATTTCTCTAGATTAATGACGTGCAACCATTATTTTCCTGAATCAGCTATAGTTATGATGAACTTAGAAGGGTCCAATATTTTCGTGGCAAAAGACAAAATTTAACTTTGTTTCTTTCTTTCTAAACTTTTCTTTCTTTAACTATTAAATCAAATACAATCCTAATAAAAACCGATATTAATATCGCTATTTTTTTTTCAGTATTACATTTTGCTACCGTAGCATAAGAAAGGCTTTTCCTGGTATCTGGAGAAAAATTAGAAACATTCGCTAAGTTGCCTTTGATACATTAAACAAAAAACATTGATATAATAATGACGTCGAAGGCATTTCGCGTGCATTCCTCGTATAGCCGTACAAGTAGGCGTTCTATTAACTGATTGCCGGATGTAGACACTTCATCCCATTCACTCTCTTCTTCTCTTTTTGTCTTTTTTTTTCTTGTCGTTTAATGAACGACGATTATTTTGGTACATCATTCACGAATAGTTACGAGAGAACGAAAATATAAAAACTGAATTGGTCTAAACTATTTCTGGATAATTTATATGATGGAGTGTATTTATGTAATGTTTTCTCTGAAAATAGTATAGGGAATAGGTGTTATTATAACTGTTTGATGATTAGAGATGGTAACCAGTGAAGAGTATGATATTTTTTTTTAGAATTTTTGTTTTGTGGGATGTACAACTTTGCTCTAATATCACAGACAGAGGAAGTAGAAAAAGTCACACCATATCAGACATATGTGGAACTGGTATTTGTTGAAATGTTGACCAAAAATCGAATTGTAGGTATTACTGGAATATTATTTAATCTAATTTAATCAATTTTGAAGTATAGTGCAAATTCTCTTTGAATAATACAGATAATATTCAATTGATTGGAGCCACTAACCGATTAGCCGAAATAACCAGACATGCGTTATATAGACATGCGTATACTCAGTAGAAAAATAGAACTGACTTAAATTGATTTTGGAAATCTTATTCTTCTTTGCAGATAAGTCGTGACCTATGGAAACTCATTCCATTTTCTCATATTATCCGGACTAGTTCTCGCCAGCTTTCTCTATTTTTTGGTTTCCTTGGTCTTTAATTTGGTCTGTCCATCTTTTTGGTGGCCTGCCGCGTGATCTAGAAGCCTTCATCTGTCCCGGTACTACCAGCCTTTCCAAGTTTTTATCATCCCTATGTTCAATGTGGTCAAAGAATCTTAATATTCCTTCATGAATAATTTGAGGTAGCCTTATGGATTCGTCAGTTTCTTGAATAACGTATGCGTTTGTTCGTCTGGCAGTCCACGGAATGCGAAACACCCATCTTCAACACCAAAGATCAAAAGAATCAATGTGTTTGAGGTCTTTCATTTTCTCCTCGTTCATCCTCTTTTCTTCCCCACCCCGTCAAGGCACAGATGTCATATCAATAATTCAGAGACGATTGAGGCTTTAAAACATGCAATTAAAGTGGTTCTTGTTGAAATAGAGGCTCGAACGATTGAAGCTGTACTGAAAAAGTAGATCTACAGAATGGGCTACTGCAAATCCATTCGAACTAGTTATTTAAATGGAATTGTATTCCATTCTTAATCAGTAAGTGTACTCTCGATAATAAAGTATAAATCATTTGAAAATATTTGTTGCATTTTTATTTAATATTTATTTTTGAAACGAACTAAAAATTGCCGCGCCCTTTATTTCTTTGTGCATACAGTTTCTTTATTTTCTCTTCTTTTCTGTGCTTTTATCAACACTAGCAAAGCAGCACTCAAACCGACAAACATGTCAACGCCAGATGTTCTCATGAAACTGAAATTGCGCACTTAACAGTAGGTACTTGCAAAATAAACTGTTTTTAAACCTTTTCTAAAAAACCATCTTTACTGAACTCGCCAAAAATGTCGAATGAAACTGATTTAAACATTTCGACAGGAAGGAGGCATTCCTCTTACCTTGTGCTAGAATGTTGCACTTTGAAACCGCACATTGAAACGCATAGTATACCGCACGTTGAAACGCATGTTGAAAGGAAAAGTTGGACAAGTGTGGACATACCATATGCGTGTCAATTTGGTAAGGGAGTTTTTTCCCATAGCGTTTCTTCTTATTTCAGGCTCGCAGCTACCTGTGTTTGATATTTTTGCATCCAGGTATATAAAGTCCTTATCCACTTCAATCCCAAGATAACTACCTTTAAATGGAAGTACACGTTGCTAAAGTCTATTTACACAAGAAAGACAATCGACACAAACAATGACCAACTCTGAGCTCAGGAACGCTGAACATACCAGGAATCGATTGGATATATTGGCAGGATATACACCCCCTATGAAAACCCAGATGATCGACAGGCTGCCGTTCGACAGAAACTGCCGTGAGTTTTTTATTTATAGAGGTCCATTCGATTTATTAATAATTGTTTCAATAAACTATCTGATACGGATACAGCTGATGAAGTTGTCGATATTAGCTATACTCCACCCAAAAAGAGGACAGTTGTTAGTGAGTGAATATATTTGGGTTTAGTTTCTTTCTTCAATAAATAGGATAGAATACTAAACTTGAAGAGATTTACCACTAAACACCAAATCACTTTTTTGAACTTCTCGACGCACGTTTCGCTATCCATTATCAGGAGATGATTTAATCTAATTCTAAAACTATGTTCTATTTATATTAAAACCCTATCTAATGAAGCGTGTAAACATCATGAACCGTAAAGTTTACTAAGCCTTACATTAATAATTGAAAAAGTTGACTGAACGGAATAAATCTTTTATCTCGGTTCATGATTTTCTTACATTTTTCTATTTGAATGCTTTCATATGCATCCAAAGCTCTATTATTATTAACACTTTTAATTAGTCTTAAATTATTAATATATATATATATATATATATATATATATATATATATATATATATATATATATATATATATATATATATATATATATATGTATATATACTGTGGTCATGTTGGGCAACACAAGATTTTTCATTTCTCCCATATCTAATGTGGGCAATATGTTCTTCATATATTGTCAATATGGATCTTTTTGTTTGCCCAATATATCTTCGATCACAGTCTTGACAACTAATTTCGTAAATCCCCGACTTTTCATGTTGATCTACTTTATCCTTTGGATTACCCAGAACTTCTCCTAATTGATTATATGGTTTGTACACAACCTACTCACAAAGTAACGGACAAATCAATCAATAACTTTAATGTCCACTTTTTTCAAAATTTTGTCTAGCCCTCTTGTTAATTGGGCATCAAATGGTATTACCATGAATATATTTGTATTCTGATCCTTTTGAAAAGTCGAAGATTCTTTCAACAATTTTCTCAACTTATGTTTTCTAATTAATTTATCTACAATGTTCTTATTATAACCGTTCACTTCAGATACCTCCCTAATTAATTTTAATTCTTTGTTATAATTATCTTTATTTAAAGGAAAATTAATTAATCTATTTACCATAAAATTTAAACTAGCCATCTTATTTTGGAAGCTATGATTTGAATTATTAGGAATGTATCTCGAAGTGAAAAATATCAAAATCTAACGTATTTTTGTTTCTACTGACTAAAACATCAAAGATGACCACAGTATAGATATTTAATAATTTAAGACTAGTCAAAAGTGTTAATAATAATAGGGCTTTGGATATATATGAAAGCATTCAAATAGAAAAATATAAGAAAATCATAAACCGAGATAATGGAGCTATTCCGTTCAGCCAACTTTTTCAATTATTAGTGTAAGGCTTAGTAAACTTCACGGTTCATGATTTTGACACGCTTGATTAGGTAAGGTTTTTATATAAATAGAACATAGTTTAGTTTTAGAATTAGATTAAATCATCTCCTAGTGATGCTAACATGGTTAGCGAAACGCGCGTCGAGAAGTTCAAGAAAAGTGATTTGGTGTTTAGTGTTAAATCTCTTCAAGTTTAGTGTTTCACACCAAAGGTTAAAATAGAAGAATTGAGGCTATAGAATATTTAATGCATGCGAAAGGTTATTAAATTAGACTACGACAAAATGCCTTTTGAGATAGAGGGCCCCTGAACACAACGGCATGATGATTTAGGACGTATTTATTCCAAGTGGTTGCAAATTGGCCCCAACAGGGGTTTATGGAAACATTCAACTGAGTCATCCAGCAGTGAAGTGATGGGTCGTCGTCAATTTTTGACTTGAACCGGTATTGTAACCCTTAGCTATCCATCTCATTCTCCCAAATTGGTTTGTTGTTTTCTGCTTTTTTCTGTTTTCCTAAAAAATTCATTTTAAGAACATTGTTGAGATTGAGACTATCGTTTTTCCGATAATAAATAAGATGCCAAAGTAAGATCTCAATAATTGTTTACGTAACATTACTAAGCATTTAATATTATTTAAAAACTGTTTTACTGGTTTGTTTTTAGAAAACAATTTCATTTGCCATTCCAATAATGAGTTATAATTTTTTTTTGTGATTTATTCGTGTTAGTCGTAGTTAGGTTATAATTTACTAGTGTTTCTCTGTTTATAAATAATGCTTCACTCTTCAGACGTATAATCCAATATCAACTTTTTGCTCCTCTAAATAAACATTCCTTCTTCAGTATTAATTTGATTCCACTGCGATATATTCACTCGAAGGTTTTTAACAAAAACGGTAAAAAAGGAGTGAAATAAGTCCCGAAAATAAGGCAATTTTAAGACAGTATTTTAAAAAATGGCTTCGAAGCGACTCACACCGCTCGTGAGATTTGCGAAGTAGATGGGGAAGGTGCAGTATCTATCCGCAACGCTCAGCTCTGGTTCAAAAAGTTCCGGGAGGGGGACATGAGTCTTGAAGATAGGGGAAGATCAGGTCGTCTACGGTCTTTTGATACCGATTCTTTAAGACCGGTTTTGGCTACAGATCCTAGAACTGACACTAGAAAACTTTCAGGGGGTAGAAATGGTTCTAAACAGCTGTAGAAGCATCCCTCATGAACTGTCAGTTACCTCAAAAACTCAAATACTATTGTTACACCTTAGTAAGTGATAAACAATAGTGTACTAATGTAATGTATTTAAAATAGTAATCGAAGAAGAAACGTTTCATCAATCTAATTATTTAATAAGGAATATAATTTTGCGGAAACGCTCACTACAATTACGGCAGATTAACTCATTAATGCATAAATCTAATTGTTGTGTTAAGTGGTTTGGTATGACCCCAGAAGATGTTTTTCAGCGTCCTTAATGGTTTAATTGACTGTTGCTTCTTAAACAATTGTTTCGTACCGACGGAACAATACGTAACTGGTCAGAAAATGTTAACTGATTGCTCGGCGTAATTGAATTGATTTAATTATCTTCTGGAATGGATTGAAAAAAGGTTAACTCTTGTTTTGAAAAATGAGAATTCAGCTGTTACTTCCGAATATCGCGGATTCGGTTAGTTTATCTTGGACTAATACATTCCAATCAAATTGGTCCATTGTATATATTACAATTGGTTCATTTTTATATGAAAAGTAGGACCGTTGCTTGAATGAGCTAGAAGTTTCACGATATTGCTATTGTTGATTATGAACAGTATTTGATTTCTGATTGAAAACAAGTATAGGTTAGCGCAAAAGTAGGTATCCTTTTACCTAATTCTATACCTGGTGTGGCGGTTAATAATTCTTAATTTTTTCTTTAAAAATCGCGATTAATTTGGAAAAAGGTAAAAAATGGTTTATTCAAAGTATGCGCCATCGCTAGCTGCACATTTTTCTCATCTTTCTGGCAATTTGTGAATGCCTTCCTAGAAAAACCGTACACATCGATGAAAACAAGTGATAGTCAGAACAAACCAAGCCTGGTGAGTACTGGATGGTGGGGCAAGAGTTTCCAAATGCAGAAATGGTGTCTCTGGCCGCTTTCGATGTGTGATGAGTCATTGTTGTACTGCAAAATCACTTTTCCGTGTCTTGTATCCTATTCTGGTCGTTTTTGGATCAATGCGTGATTCAAATTGATCATTTATTGACTGTAGCGAACGGTATTAACTGTTTCACTTGTTTTGGGTTCTCGAAATATATCCATGTTTCGTCTTCGTCAAGTCTTTCTTTCAAGCCGAGAAAGAAAACTTTGCATGCCCTTTTTCGCTTTTCCATCTGTCTGTCGTTCAACTGATGTGGTACCCATTTTCCTGCCTTCTGGATTTTTCTCATGGCATGCAGACGATCACAAATGGTTCGACCACCAACATTTAACATTTCTGCCATTATTTGTTGCATATCGTATATCAACTTCTTCCAACAATGCTTGCAATTCGGCATCTTCAAATTTTTTCGGTTGACTTTGTCCTTCAAGTCGAAATCATCACTTTTGAATCGTCTAAACCAACGCCCACAAGCATCTTGCATTGGGACATTGCCACCGTAAGTTTCTACAAGTATACGACGTTCACTAGCGTTTTTCTTTTGATTGAACAAGAAAAGCAGTACGTGCCGCAAATGCTCTTTATTTGGCTCGAAACTCGACATGTTTCACCCACGAAATTCATTCACCACACGAAAAAAATATGACGCTAACTTGAAATCGTTTAAACATCAATAGCGTTTTGAAAGGTACTGTCGTAGCAACAAAATGACATAAGAGATTAGAGTGTGAACCGGCCCTTGTTTCCAGCCCAATTTCTTAAAAAATTGAGAATCATTAACCTCCATGCCTGGTGTACCATCCTATATCCAGATCTCAACTGAAAATCATGAGGGTTAATATTTTGCACTAACTGGATCTTGTAGAGGTTCATATGGAGGTGGATCATTCTCGCCGTTGATGTTTCTGGAGCTTTCCAACCACTTTCTCTTATGGTATGTCCACACTTGTTCAACTACCGTTCAAACCACTCCGTTCATGTGTCACTCTGCATGTGTTCTAGAGGAGGGTAAGAGGCATGCCTCCTTCCTCTCCACACATTTGCGTCAGTTTCATTTAACATTTCTGACGAGTTTAGTAAAGACGCTTTTTTAAAAACATTTTATTTTGTGAGTATCCACTGTGTGTTAACTGTGTAATTTCAGTTTCATGAATACATCTGACATTGCCATGTTAACCGGTATGAGTGCTGTTCTATTGGTATTCATAAGAGAATGGAAAAGAAGGGAAAAATACAGAAAATCTATATGGACAAGGGAATATTTAGAATAATTACTACAATTTAGTATAGGAAAATGTATACTAAATAAATACACACTCAATTTACAATAGTATTACCTCAAAATTTTAGATTTATTTTTTGTTTTTAAATTTAATTTAATCAAATTAAGCGATTTTAATTTAAATTAAATTTGTAACTAACTGCAAAAACTTGCAGATTATATCAAGAAATTGAAAGCTAAAGCCCAAGATTCCCAACATGGGTGGGAGTCGGTGCGCTAGCTCTGCGTCTCTTCATGCGTCATGACTTTTCACGTGCGTCCCTGCATGCCTCTTGTACAACAACGCATGTATCTAACCTTTCAATAGACCACCAAAAGTTGGACAGGTGTTGACACACCTTTACACGTTGAATGTTTTCAGTTAATTTTGCTGCACGTAATCAAAAAGAGATGCGAAAATAATCTTTGCTTGTTTTAGAAGAAGAAGAATTTAAATTTAACTCACATGGCCATTTAAGGGCTTTGTCCAGTAGCGCTATATTTCCCAAGAAGAAACGTGGCACAGTGTGTAACGTCGCAGAGTGTGCAGTCTCGCAAAATTTTGTAGTATTTAAGATATCCAGATATTGGATCAAGTATTCTAAATCATCAGATTAAATATGGTAGGTCTGGGATGACAATAATTTACAGTGGATAAGGCAAGGTATGACCTAATAAAGCAATTTCCAAACTGAAAGGCGCAAATTAATGCAATAGGTGGAGCAAAAAGTTTAACGAAAATATTATTTTCGTAACTATAAATAAATGTCAGAGATATTAGTTTATATAATACATAAAAAAAGTCCTTTAAAAGTTAGGTTGTTTACAGAGCTGTATGAATGGTCTAATGCTGGTCTAATTAATTTTTTGAAAGGGAAGCGTAGTAGCATAAAGTCTGGAAACCACTGACCTAATAAGTATTTAAATAGACAGTACCCACAAAGATAGGTATAAATAAAGCTTATGAATTCATATAGGACTAGCAGTCCTAGAGAAGATTATATCTTGAATAACAGATTTGCATCCTTGAGAAAAATATCTGAGATATATTAGAAACTGACGAGATCTTTAACAAATCAGTAAACATTTCAAGCTGGGTTGTGGTTTCCAAGTTATGCCAAGCCAGGGGTAGTTGATTAAGATATGTACAGAAACACGAGGCTCGACACCGAGCAGGAAGCTGTAAAAAAACTTGCAATGGCCGACTCTAAGATGATTTCAAATGATCAGGTCATTTCTATTTATAGTAAGGATAGGTTGATTGCTGTAACAAGTTTGTTGAAGTCCTTATGAAACTCAATTTTTCTATTCTGCTGTTGATTAAATGACCAATAAAACTCTGTATTTCTTTTAGGAACCAAAGGATTATATGTCTTAGTAGGAAAGTGTATTTTACTAGAAATATTCGGGGACTATGAAGATATTTCTAAAATATTTTCCAATTTAGTTCTATTTGTCTTATAGTTTGTGCAGACTTTTGACAAACTGCATTACATATGGAACTCTGAAGGTTCCAAATATCTAAGATATTAAAAAATGTCCTCTTAGATACTCTTGATTTTTTTGAATTAGCTTTAACACAAGATTACAATAATCCTTTTTTTATCAGAACAAAGTAAATGCTTCAAATTGTCGTGATCTGATTTGATCAAATCACATAACTTTAAACCAACCCTGTATAGATGTTTTAGACAATGTTAGAACATTTCTAACATTTTTGTTTAACTACACGGTGGTTTCTTTTTGATTTTATAGCTTTTCAAGTCTGCCTCATTGAGTCTTCTTACAGTTCTCCCAGAAATTTATTTTTCAAACTCTTGAAAGATTTCCCCAGGGTTCTTAGATTCTCTTTGATTTTTAGCGATTCTTTTAATCACTTTCTTTCATACATTTTGATGTAAACATTATATGATTGATCGATTTTATATCTAATTCTCTAACATAAGTAAAAATAAAGTACACATCCATATGATTTGGAAAATAAATTTTAAAACATAGCTCACTAGGTAAAAATTTACCCGATAGCTTTTACAACCCCTCAACCCCTAATAAACATTTATAACTGCCAAAATAATTATTTGTGGGCGCCATCGAGACGACAGTATACAATAAATAAATAAAGGTTGGCAGGTATTATTTTTGTAAAACTGCATAGTGATCTTACTTTTACCCGTGGCTATATATATATATATATATATATATATATATATATATATATATATATATATATATATATATATATATTCAGGAGTGGATTCAGTACAATGGATCACATTCAGCCCACAACTAATACACCATGCCACTGTGCTTGGCTTTTATTGACTACGAAAAAGCATTTGACTTAATCTCAAAGTAGGCTATGATGGATGCATTGCTGAGCCAGGGGGTAAACAAAGCATATAACAACCTTTTAGGATCCATATATGATATAGGTACAGCGACAATTCACCTTGATGATCTTGAAATGGGAATTAATATAGAACGAGGTGTACGGCAGGATGACGCAATATTGCCTATTCTTTTCTCGTCTGCCCTTGAAGAAGTATTCCGTAAGCTGGTAAGCTGCTGTGCTGTGCAAACTTAAATCATTTTAGATTTGCAGATGATATCGTTCTCAGGTTATGTTCAATAAATTCGTTCAGGACACACGAATTTCAGTTTTAGGAAAGGATTTGGTGACTGTGGACCACTTAACATATCTTGCGGAGAGGATTTCAATGGAAGGGGATACCGCTCGGGAGGTGGAACGACGTGTTAAATGTGGCTGGCAGGCATTTGGCAGGCATTTGGCAGGCTCAACATGGTGTTTAAGAGCAGACTCCCACTTTGCCTGAAAAGAAAAGTCTTCGATCAATGCATCCTGCCCGTTATGACATATGGAAGTGAAACCTGGACACTCACATCGCAATCAATTCAAAAATTTCGGGTGGCACACAGGGGAAGGGCATGCTTGGCATTACAAGACGAGACAGAAAACCCTGCGTATGGATCTGGGAACAAACGAAAATGTGTGATATCATTGGACAAGTAAAACAATTAAAATGGAGATGGACAGACCATATAGCGAGGCGCACGCGAAGAACACCGAAAGGACGATGGACTGATGACATCTTTAAGTATATTAGACCCGAATGGCAGAGGAAAGCCCAGGACCGTATACCGTATATATATATATATATATATATATATATATATATATATATATATATATATATATATATATATATATATTAGTTGCTTGACTGAACACGTTGAAAAAGTCCTGTTATATTTCTAATCTGGTTGCTGTTTCTTATAAGAAGCATATCCTGATCTTCGCGTGGAGAACACAATTTGGTTTTAAATGGAATTTAAATACGCACACCCAAATGTTTATTCTCAATACGTGGGGATCATTACAATTACTCAATATGATATTGTCACTTTAATTTTTTGGATGATGTATGGGTGATTCTCAATTTTTTAATTTTTTTTTACAATGTTCATTGGTATATTGGATAAATAATAGCCAATAGTTATTTGGCAAATATGCTTTTAAACATTTTCGCTTAAAATAACAATACTTTTAATAAAAATAAAACATTATTCTTTTAATAAAGTTGTAATTTTATGCGTGGCAGCTCTTAAGTTTTTGAACCTTGTTGTAAGGAACTTTTTTCCTTCAACTAACATGAAGAATCGTTAGTTAAATTTATGAAAGTAAATATTAGTTTAAAAGGTGATGATTTTGTATTTGGCAGCATCAGACTACATTTTAATTTCATTATTGAAAAATGCTTTCAGTCAATGATAACCATGATAACAATCATCATATTGTTCTAACCACTATAGTGATACTCTCACTATAATTTACATGATTTGGTGATCCGAAACATTCAAAGTTTATATTCAAGTAATAGAGGATAATTTTTGTTTATATTACAAATTCTGAACCATACCTTAATAATAAGAAAAGAAAATGAACCAGACTGGGTGAAATTAAATTAAATATTCTACCATCTACCAAGTACTAGAAACAGATAGGTAAAATATTAGTAACGAAAGAATATACGACTATATGTACTGCAAGCAATTAAAAATGTAAGTACTAGAAAGATAATATAAGAATTTATTGATGAAGTACGTGATCCGTAAATCAGCATGAATTGTATGAATCGAAACTTAAGTAACAACAAAAAATGTAATTAAATAGATAAAAGTGTTAAACTAACTAATTAAATATTATTAACATAAACATTAATTGCATTAAATATCATGAAAACAAATTTCCATCATTAATACCGTTCATTTTATACGAAACCTAATTCCCAAACCCAAGCACCTGCAAAAAATTGTAACGTTCGCTTTTCAGGCGATTGTTAATAATGATCGTGGTATCGGTCACGAGACTGTTTGGAAAAAAAATTAAATTTGACAGTCTAGTGAACAATATCACTTTACAACACGTCATATAAGTTTACATAACTGTATCTGAACCAACAAAGAATTATTCTTACAATTAATAGTACATCGCACATTACAATTAATAATACAGTAGTACATCTTACAAGTGTACTATCGCTCTTAACTAGGTGTAAATACCATGTAATCAAAATTGACCGGAATTGGTAAAAAGTCACATTTTTTACAATTTTAATGCAAATTTTTATTGTTGCCTTCAAAATAGGCTCAGTTTGATTTGATACATACATGCCAACGCTTGATCCAATCATCCATGCACTTGGAATTTGCCTCGGCCGTAATGGCCTTCAGTTGCTTTGGCAAATTCTTTTTAGTGTCCTCAATCGAGTCAAAACGAGTTTCACGCATAAACTTGTTAATGTTATCTCTCTATAATTTTTACACACTCTTTAATATCTTCTTTTTTAAACAAGGGCAATATTATACCCATATTCCAGTGTATTGTTAGTTTCTTTTCTATTATGATATCATTTAGAAGTAACAAAAATTCTTTCTTTGCTATTTCTCCCATATATTTCAGCATTTCTGCTGTGATTTCGTCATGCCCTGAAGTTTGCAAAAAAATACTACTTTCAAAATTATATATTTATTTTTGTTTGTAAATATATAATTTAATATATTTATTTAATTTATTAAAATTAAACTACTTATCCTGTGAACGCACTTGATTAATTAGGTTTTTCTTGCTTGATGTTTCTGCCAAGTGGTAATTGAAACTCATAACTTGTTGGGTTTCAATCATTCTTCTTAGAACTCGTCATTCTTCACTAGCTTACTAATTGGGCCTTTTGATATTACTATTGATTACATTTTTTCGATAGATAACGCGTGGAGCAAGTATCACAGTACCATTCTAGTAATTTATAACTTTTAAAAGAAACCCAAACAGATCATGTCAATTATTAACAGCAATGCACCCATTTTAACACATTTCCGATAACTTTTGTCAACATATCTGATGTTAAGGCTGTAATTTCAGCACCTAGAGTTGCTGTATATTTTGGGGCTTATTATGTAAAGCTTTTGCTTTAGAAATCCCCATAAAAAACAACCCGGAGATCTGAAAGCTTTACAGTATTTTAATTGCTTATTATTGTCTGTATGAAACAGGTCTTGAACAATTTGAATCTTATAGGGAGACATGTGTAAGATACTTCTCAAAATTTAACGTAAACCGTTCGCCACGTCGTCGAATCGACGTTTCTAGCAGTTCCTCTACACGTGGAATATTTCCAGCGTTTCGCACTATTCTCGAATCTCCGATGTGGGGTCTATCCTCCCAACTTTTCTGAATTCTTGGCACTGCTTAAATAAACTATAAATTCTTCTTGGACCTCTAATACGAGTCCTATTAGTCCTTTGCCTTTATGAGGCTCCGGACGATTAGAATATTTTCGCCTAAATTCACGATGAGTTGCAATAATTATTTTTTTTTTTAATAGTAACATTTTTTTAATTTATACGTTCTTTTTGCGTATATTTTACGTTCTTTTTGCGTGTATTTATCCATTATTTAACTTGCACGTCTGCAATATACAACAGCCTAACCTAAACTGATAGCGTGATACTTCCGCCACCCAATAATAGAGATTATCGTGTTAAAAGAATTATACTTATACTTATCTTTTTGAGATAGTTAGATATGAATATAATTTTCCTATATTCCAAATGGTTTAAAGAGGCTCTGTATTGAAGAATTCCTTAGTGTATATGGGTTGATATTAAAAGTCTGTTATTCTGAAATCACAATATCTTCTGATCTTATGATTTCTATATAAAGTGATCAGATAAGTATAATGAATTTTATAATTGATTAAAAACACTTCACAATTTAAAGGATTGATTGAAATACTCTTTATATTACCTTCATAGAAAAAACTAATAAGACGTTTTCAATAAAAATCCATTGGCAGCTCCTACGTGACAACTGTTAAGGCACGTAGAGTACCCGTGCCACAGACCTGCCTGACCGACAGTTGTCTAGACGTGACCATTCCTCCTACCATCCTCCTCTCTCTGATACCTTTTTAGCATAACAATGACAAACGGACGAATAAATCCAATTGTTCAAACCTCCAGTCACTTAATCGTTGAAGTTTCTAGCGCCAATATCATCGCTTAACCATCAGATGACAAACTTATACGACAGTTAAAAAGACTAACCCTAACGTTAACCGTCTATCTTGCATATAATTTTTCTAATATCAAATGCCGCTCAGGTTTGGATTCTTATTTAGCGACGATAAATCCATTCATGGAATCTGATGGGTCGGTTTGAAGGCGTAGGCATTTCATTCAATACCAAGTGATTTCGTATCATTGAAGAAACTATGTTGGTGAACTTCAGCGTGGTGTTTAAAAACATGCCTCAATATAACACATATTTTAATGCTTTTATTATATCACAACTGTCATTTAAAAGTATGATTTTCTATAATGTGGTGTTAAATAACTATTATAAAATCAACATTCTATAAAATAAAGAGTTAACAATAAGTAAATGACAATTTTAATTACGAATATCTGAATAACAAAATAAAAATAAAGCTTCTTAAGTTTACTATTCTTTTTTTATGTTTTTTTATTTATTTCAAAAAAAATTAGTTTAATCTTGTGGATTTGTATAGAAAAACAATTGTGCTTTATTCTGAAAAAAATAAATTAGAGTTGTAGAGACATTAAAACCAAGTTTTTCATCGGTTACCAAGTTGATTTCGCTCGCCGAGACATACTGAACTCATCGTTTAACTGGAAAGTCACTCGCTCGGTTAGGAAGAGAAAAAGACTCATTTTGAAGATTTCATCGAATTTTTGAATAACTGTAAGAGCAATTGCTTAGGAAGTTAAAATGCAAACAAGAGTTAGGCATATCCAAAGTTATCTGAGAATGTAAAAAAAAATTGAAAAGTAAAACAGCATGTAATACTCACCACAAATTAGTTTGAATGGTTTTCGCTGAATAAGTCGTGTCATGGGCTGAGCAGTAGAAAAAAATATTTAATAATATAATATAAATTATAATATAAAATTATTAATAATTTATATTTTTTCTTACGAAAGAAATTCAGTTTGGATGAGCCTGATGGGTTTTTCTTTTATTTTCATGATCTCAGGATGGATGAAAAAAATGTATCGCAACGGTAATTGAAAGGAAGAAGCAGTTGAGATTAAGAGGGTAATCGGTTGGGCGAGTACTGGCTACAAACAAGTAACTTACTATTTTTTTTTATTGAGCAACTCTCAAGAATATTAAAATTTATTAGGACAAAAACGTATTTTATAATGAGTGTCGCCGCTGTTTCAACAAGAGAATGCCTCCATTTTTCGGCAAAAATTATAATGGATTGATTCGAGCAAAATAATAGTACAAAATTAGACTGGCCTGCAGTCTATCTAGATTTGAATATCATTGATAATGTCTGGGTGATGCTTTCAAGACGTATTTTTCGTGAATTAAGACAATTATATTTGTATGATTCATTACCAAAAAAGAGCACAACATATTAAAATATTGTTTGTATATATATATATATATATATATATATATATATATATATATATATATATATATATATATATATATATATATATTCCTCCTGTTAACTTTCCTCTTTCTTATAAAACTGAGAATGTGTCTTGTCATTTGTGTCATTTTGTCAGCATTTTGTCAGCAATGTCATTTTGAAGCATTTAAAGTCTATTTAAAAAATTTATTTTTTTTTCTTGAGAAGCATTGTGAGAAACGTCTTTAGTTCAACTTAAACGAAGTAAACATTCATTTTACTGCTGTTTCCATATTAATATGTTATTTTGAAAGGTCTTAAAAAATAATTGTTGAAGTGTGAATAATACTTGACACTGAATATACAATGATTTAGAAGATATTTACTAAAAATGCATTAAAAACATACACTGATAACAAATTTTATACTATCTAAAAATAAATAAATAAAGTTTATTTGTATCGATATTGTTTCAAAACCCATATTTTGTTATTGCTTTAAAAGGCAAATCAAAACCACTAAATTAAATTATAAAATATTATCGCAGTTTAATTTGTTTTATCGCAATGATAATAATATAAAATCAACTTATAAAAACTATATTTTTTTCTTGAACAGGATTTTTTATCTAAATTTAAAAAAAATAGAAGCAGTTACAAATTAAACAATTATTTGTTAATATTTAATTGAGGTAGCCGATACTTAATGGAAATTAATTTTAAATAAATAGACAACGATTAATATCTAAAAATGTCCACTATATTTGAAATTGTATGAATAACAATTGTTTCGACGACACACAGTACCTTTTTCAAATCTATATTTTTCAAACAAGTATACTAGTTTGTGTTTGAAAAAAGCATTGTGTGTCGAAACAATTGTTATACATAAAACTTTAAATATAGTGGAAATTTTTGCTTATTTAATTATTTGTTAACTAACAATAATAATAAATAGTTCAATTTGAATTGGAATTGGAATTCTATTGGAATCTTCAGTGTGAAACGTTAAATAAGAAGCGATTTTCTAATAAACACCAAATCACTTTAACTTCTCGAATTTGGAGTGTAGTGGTAAATCTCTTAAGCTGGGTCCACATCAATAAAAATTTGTACTATGCGGGCTGTATGTGTTGTATGTTGTATGTCTGCGCGGCAATATAGACGCTCTGACACACAAGGTCCCACACAGATATTGTCGCCGCATAAAGCTGGGTCCGCACCAGTAAAATTTAGCGTGCATGTTGAATTTACTGGAACAGTTTGTTTGAATTATCTGGTGGACAATGGATAATTCGTGTGCGTGCTGTGCGGAGACAATATTTGTGTATGACCTTGTGTGTCAGAGCGTCTACATTGCCGCGTATGCACTCCACATACACCACATACAGCTCACACAACGGGTTTTTTTTTAATGTGGACCCAGCTTGGACATAATTGAAACAAATTGTTATAGTAAATTCAACACACACGAAAAATTTTATTGGTGTGGACCCAGCTTTAGAGTTTAATAAAAATAAAGTTTTTTTTCTAAGATGTTAATACCAGCTATAGCGGAATTCTTTTCCACATAGATAAAGCACATTTTTATACAAGGTTGCATGAGAAATCTAAATAATTTAGTATGTTGTACTAAAGTAAGTAGTAATGTTGTACATTATAGACAAATAAATACATATAAACATGTCCAATTCTCACTACTAATTGAAATTTTAACATGAAGCCTCAAGCAGTCGTTGACGTTTAACTTGTATTAGTTGTCTTCACTCGATTTGCTTAAAAGTGTCAAGCATTCTACGAGGGTTGCTATTTATGTATACGAAATAATAAATAAAAACAAATATTGATCATTGAAAATAGTTTTATCGTTTTTTAAAATCTCTCCGTGATGATCGATACAATTTTGCATACGTTTGAACCAATTTTCATAGCACTTTTTCCATTCCAATTGAGGTATCTCTAAAACATGCATTTTGAACGAATCAACCGCTTCTTCTAACGTCGAAAATCTTTGACCACAAACAGAAACAATTGGATTTGTTTGGCGAATGACATATTCGGTCCGATGTGTGAGAGTTCGCGTTGTCATGGTGAAGAATGATCCTGCGTCGCTGGTTGTTTTTTCTTATTTCTTCAAAGACTTCTAGCAAACAAATGGTTGTGTACCTCTCAGAATTGACCGTTCTTTGATTCTCTAGTGGCACTATAGCCGGATGCCCATTTATCCCAAAAAACAGGCGACCATATGCTTCGAAGTGCTTCTTGCGCGAATAACTTTTGTTGGGTTTGGCTCATTTTAAAAGATCCATACAGTCGACTGCTGCTTTCTTCCGGGCATCATACGCATAAAGCCAAGATTCATCGCCTGTGTAGATGTTATACACGGCTTTTGACGCACCACGATTGCATTTTTTTTAGCAGTTCTTTGCACCAATCGACGCGAGCATTTTTGGACGGATTGTCAAATTGTGCGGAATCCAACGGCACAAATATTTTTTCAGTGCTAAATGTTCATGTAAAATTTTTTCATACTAATGCTTTTGGACAATCGATTTTGGACGACCTTCTTTAAATTCGTCCGTGAACGAACAACGACCACGATTAGATTCCCTAAACCACTAATAGTGGTTTTAGATGGTGTTTCACAGCCAAAAGTCGAAGTGAGTTGATCGATCCACTATTGTTGAGATAATCCACGTCGAAAGTCATAGTTCATTATCGCATGAATATTCTTTTGACTGAGCTGAAATGTTCAAGTCACTATACAACACAAATAGCGTCTGTATGACAACACGTTCTGAGTACATATACTGTCATCAATATCAAACTTTACTATGTATATGTCAGATGGCGTCTAGCAACAATATGGTATATAGGTACCATGGTATTTTGTTGCGAGTTTTCTAATGAAAAGACCAGTGCAGCGCAGACCCAGTACTGCCATATAGAATAGTGGAAATGGTTTCCCAACCGAGTGGTACCTGATTCAAGAATATTTAACCGATCATTCAGCAAACTGCGTGGAACGGATGTTTTTATAAATCGTCGTGACAAACTAATTGAAAAATATCTTCTGTTTAGTTCGAATTTTATTCAACTATAATATATATATAGTTTGAGAAAGCAAACGACTATTCCAGAAACACCCTGTATAAGCATGTCCTAATACTTTTTATTTTAAGTAATTGTGGTCTTGTATTGTGATACAAAACTGTGAGTTGTAAATTCGTTTTTGATGTCAGACATATTTTAATATGCGAAACAAGGTTACAATTTGTTTTTTGAATGTGTACTCATAAAGTCGTGTTAAGTTTCGGTATTTAAATGTGAAACAAGATGTTTTGACATAAGGTTCCTTAAACCAGCTGCTCGCTGCTCACTATTCGTGCGTCAGTTAAGTAGAATTGCACTGTCAATGTTTTGAAAGCTTAATGGCTCATTTGTTCTCTTTATTATTATTGTTATTTAAGTAATAAATATGCAGAATGCAGCAAGATTGTAAGATTTTTTATACACTTTGCTCGACAAAGATTTCGTCAATATTCATTTGCGATTATATAATTTAGTAAAAAACGAAACGCTCGCCATTATATAGTATTAATTATATTACAGTGTGCCCAGCCTGGAACGATCATAACATAACAAACTTAGAAAAAGCATTCCGATTAATATTTAATTTAAATATATATATATATATATATATATATATATATATATATATATATATATATATATATATATATATATATATATATTATTATACTGGCGAAGAACGCCGGCTAATTTTTCAATTGCGAGAACAGAAAAATCTTATAAATTTAATTGTCAATCTTTGAAAAGATCTCTTCACGTTGTTTCAAACGTGAAAAGAAAAAAACATGGAGTAAAAACCAGAGTTCCGAGGCCGGAATCGACCAACTTCTAGTCGAGGAGATCCTCGTTTAATTCACCATTCGCCATTATATAGTATTAATTATATTACAGTGTGCCCAGCCTGGAACGATCATAACAGAACACACTTAGAAAAAGCATTCCGATTAATATTCAATTTATATATATATATATATATATATATATATATATATATATATATATATATATATATATATATATATATATATATATATATATATATATATATATATCATCATCATCATCATCATCATCAGCCCGTATCGATCCACTGCAGGATGAAGGCCTCTTCAGCATGCTTCCAACCTTCACGGTCCTGGGCTTTCCTCTGCCACTCGGGTCCAATATACTTAACGATGTCATCAGTCCATCGTGCTTTCGGTCTTCTTCGCGGACGTTTGCGATCAAGCGGTATCCACTCCAGGATTGCCTTGGTCCATCTGTCGTCCCATCGCCTCGCTATATGGCCTGCCCATCTCCATTTCAACTGTTTTACTCTTCCAATGATGTCACAGACTTTTGTTTGTTCCCTGATCCATGCGCAGGACTTTCTGTCTCGTCTTGTAATCCCAAGCATACATCTTTCCATTCCCCTCTGTGCCACCCGAAGTTTTTGAATTGATTGCGATGTGAGTGTCCAGGTTTCACTTCCGTATGTCATAACGGGTAGAACGCACTGATCGAATACTTTTCTTTTCAGGCAAAGTGGGAGTCTGCTCTTAAACACTATGTTGAGCCTACCAAATGCCTGCCAGCCACATTTAACACGCCGTTCCACCTCCCGGGCGGTATTCCCCTCCATGGAAATCCTCTGCCCAAGATATACAAAGCTGTCCACAATCTCTAAATCCCTTCCTAAAACTGAAATTCTTCTGTCCTGAGCGAAGTTATTGAACATAACCTGACTCTTTTTCAGGTTTATTTTCAAGCCAAATGGTTCGCCAGCCCTTTGCAGTTCTTGTATGCGTCTTTGCAGCTCCTCTGGGTCTTGTGAAATGAGAATAATATCATCTGCAAATCTAAGATGGTTTAAGTTTGCACCATTGATCTTTACCCCATCCTGTTCCCAATCCAGTTTACGGAATACTTCTTCAAGGCCAGCCGAGAAAAGAATAGGCGATATTGCGTCACCCTGCCGTACACCTCGTTCTATATTAATTCCCACTTCAAGATCATCAAGGTGAATTGTGGCTGTAGCTCCATCATATATCGATTCTAATAGGTTTACATAGGCTCTCTCTACACCTTGGCTAAGCAGTGCATCCATTATCGCATGCTTTGAGATGGAATCAAATGCTTTTTCGTAGTCGATAAAAGCCAAGCACAGTGGCATGGTGTATTCGTTGTGCCTTTCTATGACCTGCTGTACAACCTGGATGTGATCCATTGTACTGAATCCACTTCTGAATCCTGCTTGTTCTCTTGGTTGTGCGTCATTCAGTTTTTTTAATATTCTTTTAGAAATTATCTTAGTGAAAACTTTGTACATCACTGATAGGAGGCTTATTGGACGGTAGTTCTTTAAATCTTCCTGTGCTCCTTTTTTATGTAAGAGGATCACTTCTGCATTTTTCCATAAGTCAGGTACTTTTTGTTCTTTGAGGCATTTTGAGTATAATTTTGCCAGTGTTTTATGTAACGTCCGACCACCAGCTTTTAGCATTTCGACAGTTACACTATCCTTTCCTGGAGCCTTGCCGTTCTTCATCAATTCTATAGCATTTGTTACTTCCTCCACTAGGATATCTGGTATTATATATTGTTCTTCCGTGGGTATTGCTGTCCCTGACTGGCTCTGATCTTCTTATAACTGGGAATAAAACCTTCTGAAATGTTAATTTGGGTACGCGTCCTGCACACTGTGCCATCCTCACGCTTTAAAGCATATATTTGCGTTCTTTTGTTTCTGAGCTTCTGTTTAGCTTTGTTAATTCCTTTGTTTTCTTCCAGGGTTTTTTGCACTAGCTGCATATTGAATCGGCGCGTGTCCTCTCTGATACGTTTTCTTATAGTTTTGCAGAGCTCAGTGTACTCGACCCTGCCAAAAGGACTACCTGCATTTCTCATTGCTCGGCGTTTCTTCATTAAATCAATGGTCTCACTGGAGATTTTTGTTTGTTTGAGACATTTTTCCTCTGGTGCTATTGAAGCAGCCGTTTGAAATACATTGTTGGCGATTTCTTCATATTGAACTGATATTTCCACGTCCTCTGGATCTTGTAACGCAGCAAACCGGTTTGACAAAGCAATCTCAAAATCGCTTCCTCTCTCCAGCACTTTTCCAGAATCCACCTTGCCCTTCTTTGATCTTACCATTTTTTCGCGCTCTTTTCGACAGTCAATCCGAACCCTTGCTCGTACAATTCGGTGGTCACTTCCAACATTAAAATTGTTAAGGACAGTACAATTGGTAAATATTGTTTTATCGTTGGTCATGATGTAGTCAATTTCGCTTGTGAGCCCAGATGGACTTTTCCATGTCCATTTTCTGCTGATATTTTTCTTATAGAATGAATTCATAATATATAGTTCTTGTCCTTCAGCAAAATCAACTAATCTGTCACCTCTATTGTCTCGCTCACCAGTTCCGTATGGGCCAGTTGCATTTTCGTCTGTTCTTGTTGTTCCGATTCTGGCATTAAAATCACCCATCAGGATTTTGTACCTACATTTCTCCTTGTATAAAAGCTGGGCCACATCATCATAAAATTCCTCAATTTCCTCATCTTTATGGCTTATAGTTGGTGCATAAGCTTGGACGATTTGAAGCCTAAACTTTTTATTCAGCTGAATGACGCATTGGGCTAATCGGTCGGATGTACTTTCAAATTTTACCACACTGTCCTTAAGCTTTCGATTGATGAGGAATCCTATTCCGCCACATCTGCCATTTTCCGTACCTCGAGTGTAGAGTACGTGTCCAGTTGGTTCCAGTTTGATTAACTCTTCACCCTTCCTTCGTGTTTCACAGAGCCCAATAATATCCCAATGTATGTTGTCAAGTTCGATTAACAGTTCTTGCAATCGGGCCTCTGTTTTCATAGTCCGTATATTTAACGTTGCAATGTCAAAAGTCCAATGGCAGCCTGATCTAACCCGGTGATTCTTAGCACCCTCTGCCTTGGGGCAGGTCTTCCCGCTGCCGTAGGTAGTTGTCCCTTGGCCTCCGGGGAATGAGGGCCGTGTTTGAGGTTGTACTGTCATATTTCAACATACTGAAATACCATGTTGAAGGTATGGACCGTAATCTGCCACGCTGGTCCAATGCGGGTTGGCAGATTTTGGATCATGTTAGTCTGAGGCCTCCGCCTTGACCTGTCCGCCAGGGGTGACCCTCCCAGGAGCATAGACTCCAGACGGCATAGCTCAAAGCTTCATTGCCCTACTCAAACCCCTTTACCACGTCAAGGTCTGATCCACAAAGGGGATATATATATATATATATATATATATATATATATATATATATATATATATATATATATATATATATATATATATATATATATATACATTATTTATACTGGCGACGAACGCCGGCTAATTTTGCAATTGCAAGAACAGAAATATCTTATAAATGTAATTGTCAATCTTTGAAAAGATCTCTTCACGTTGTTTCAAACGTGGAAAGAAAAAAACATGGAGTAAAAACCAGAGTTCTGAGGCCGGAATCGACCAACTTCTAGTCGAGGAGATCCTCGTTTAATTCACGAACTGTGTGAAAATCGTTTTTTGATAGTTGACAATACGAGAAGTGTTAGGAGACGATTGCAACAATTTGGCTGTAATTACAGAATTGCAAAGAAAGTTTCCTGTTTGAATAAAAAACATGTAAAACATCGTAAGGAGTTTTCATGAAATAATTTAAGTTGATTTTGACTAGTTTGTTCTTGTTATACTACTTTTTTCCAGTATATATTCTATATATTTTTGTATTTTTTTGAAATTTAGTTTACATAATTTTTTTATATTTATTTGATATGTCAGTCGATTACTTCATTTGGTGTATGTATATATAAACTGTTCTGTTCCAGTTTATTGACTACTTTTCTTTTATCATTATGCATCCGCGCCATCTTATACTTTGTACTTTAATTAGTTTCACTATGTTTTCCTTTCCAACAGCTTGAGAATCTTAAAATTCATCAGGCTTCTGAATTCGTGGTTTCCAAGTTTCTTTTCTCCCATTATTATACTTATTATCTTGCCTTCAAAAATGTTTAGTTTGTCTTCTTTGGTTTCATTGTTGTCTTGTATATTCCTAGTTTTTTGCTTGTGCTTAATTTCTTGAACTTCGGTTCCTTTTGAAAATCTGTAGATTCTTTTAATAATTTAATTATTTTCTATTTTTCAAAAAGAACTAAAAAAAAAACAAATTAATGGTAACAAACGTTTGATGCTCGATTACAACGAGGGCTAGACAAAACTTTGAAAAAAAGTGGACATTAAAGTAGTCTACAAGCCATTTAATAAGTATAAAAATAACCTATTAAAAAAACCTAAAAACCGGGATAAAAAAAACCTATTCCATTTAGTCAACTTTTTGAATCATTAATATAAGACTTGGTTAATTTCACGGTTCGTGATGTTTACACACTTCGTTAGGTATGATTGTCATTTAAATAAAACATAGTTAAATTTAAAAATCACATCCTGATGATGCTAACACGGTTAGCGAAACGCGCGTCGAGAAGTTTAAAAAAGTGATTTGGTATTCAGTAGTAAATCTCTTCGAGTTTCATAAAAGATATGTTTCCATAACCAATTTAAGTAAACACAAGTGAGAATTAATCTAAAAATCATCAATAAACGGTTACCGTCTTTTGTATCAACCAGAAAAATGTGAAATTGTCAATAGTTGTTACATATTCGATTAAATATTCTGCATTTTCTTTCCATCATGTATCAACTTGATTTGTCATCAGATTATTAATGGTGCAATTACCAGTATATGAATTTTATCTATTTTTCTTTTCATTTGAATGTTTTATAAATGCAAAGCTTTATTATTACATATGATACGGAGCTTGATTAAAATGGGACATACTAATAAACGTTAACAAGATCGTGGAAAAAAATGATTCTGGAATATCGAAAGGTGTGGTTCGATGACGGTTCATGAACCGTAGACCGTTTTTAATTATGGTGAATAACAACGAAGACCAGACCATGCGAGACAGGTTGATATGGGGTGAGAAAGCAGGTGGTTACGCTGGACGAACGTTACAAAATGCCTCTGGTGGTCGGTGCGGCGGTTATTTTGCGTTACGAAATACACACACTCACACCGTCCGACCACCGTGTCCAATTACACGAAATGACTTACAAAGAAAATACTTTTCTTTTCGTTGCTCCAAAAAAAAATTGTCGAAAATTAGTTTAGGAATAAACCTGTTCGTTTTTTGCATGTATGAGAAATTCAGATGGAAGGAAAATGAACTACTATAAAGATTGTCTTCATTGTCACGAATTGGGGCTGAACTTAACTGTTTCACTGTGTATTCACAATAAATCAAACTTTTAAACTCTCGAAGTTCATCTAGTTATATGTATATCATGATATTATTTCGCATTTTATAACTTTCACTTCAATATACACTTAGTGTCAAAATGTTAGACACCAGAAATTTGAATTAAAAAAATTAAATATAATTTCTATAACTCTTTTTTAGTGTTTTTATTTGTTTGAAATACAAGTTAAAATATTAGAATACGGAAAAAATATCATTGGCCTTGATCAGGACATACAAAAATTATTTATATATATTTTCTTTTTTGGGCTTCAAAATGTTAGATACACTTGTTTATATTTGAATTTTCTTAATTTTCTAGAGGTTGTATCACAATCTATCAATTATCAGTCGGTCAGTTATAGGACGTTGATTGGAATAAAGTTTTTCATCGGTTGCCAAGTTATTTGCTTCGGTGAGAGATACGAAACTCATCGTTCAACTGGGAGGCCCCCTGTTTTGTTAAGAAGAGAAAACACATTTGAAGACTCATTTTGAAAATTGCATCGAATTTCTGTAAGACTTGTTGTTGAGGAAGCAATTTCTGTTGAAACAGATTTTTTATATATTTTTTTATTACGCTTCTACATTGTCTCCTTTAAAGCAGTGCTGAAACTCAGATACTGGATTTGCCTTCAGCTGGTCGGTTGCGGCCTTTTCATCATCATCATCATCATAATCATCATCATCATAATCTATACTCGTTTACCGGCCATTGCCAGTGTTGAGTTAAGATTTCTTAGTCGCCTGTCACTCTTTCCCTAAGACACCTGGCAATCTCATTGTTCCACTTCTTTTGTGGTCCTCTTGTGTTCCTTTCAGTTTTTCCAATTTTCCACAGTCTCGTGTAAGGTATTGTGCATACATATCCAAACCATCGCAGTACATTTTCTCTTATCCTTTCTTCTACAGATTTTACCACCAATCTCTTTCTAATTTCCTTGTTTGATTCCTTATTTGGTTCGGTCCCTCAGAGTTAATCCTATAATTCTTCTTAATACTCTCATCTCACAGACATGTATTCTTCCTCTCTGATGTTCATTTAGCTTTAACTTTTCGGAACCATATATCAAAATATGGATGCATTGTGCATTATATACTCTATTCTTAATCTCTGTTTTTATTTATCTCTTGTTTAATACTTTTTTAACTAGCAAATAATATAATCTGGTGTTGACTTTTAATTTTTCTTCTATTTCTATTTTTCCATTTTCCGCTATAGCAATTGTTAAGTATTTAAATTGTTTGACTTGTTTCAGCTCTCTACTTTCCAATCTAGTTTCTATGGTCTTCTGTTTTCTTAATACCACCATTATTTTTGTCTTATTTCAGTTTATTGCCAGTTGACTTTTGCCCGGCTCTTCATATTATACATTTAAGTTACAATGTAGGTCGTTTTCCCTTTTCGCAGACAGGACTATGTCATCATGTCAATGTCAATGATTAATTTCTATATTAAACTCTCTATATTAAAATATCCTCATGTTATTTTCTTTATTATTTTGTTACATTTCTTAGTTATCCATTACTATATTAAACAAATAGGGACTTAATGTTCCTCCCTGTCTCACTCCAGATGCAGTGGTAATTTCCTTATTCACATTGTATTTATCCAGAAGTTTCCCACTTCTGTTTACTGAGTCGAATGCTTTTGAAATATTTATAACACACAGGAATATGGTTTCGTCTGCCTCTATTGTTCTCTCAAGTAATTGCTGTAATACAAATATCGCATCGTTTACTCCTCTGCCTTGTGCCTGATCCAAGCCCCTCTTGATCTTTGCTTTTAATCTTTCTTTGATCTTTGATCTTTGCTTTTAACCTCTGTAGTTTTCACAATCTCTTGTGCCTTCCTTCTTGAATATTGGAAGTATTATCGCTAGTTGCGAGTACGTTGGTATTTTATTTCCACTCAGTATTTTATGCACTAACTGAAGTAAAATAAATGACTTTCGCTAGTTTCCCCATATATTTTATCATTTCATTGCTTATGTCATCACGTCCTGTCGCTATTCCCATATTCTCCTCCCTTATTGCTCTCTCCAATTCTTCCATCTTTATAGGTTTTGTGCTTATAATGTTTATTGTTCATTGCTATATTACTTTCCTCAAGCTTCTTTTCATTCTTCCGTTTTAATTCCAACAATTCCTCAAAGTGTTCTTTCCATCTTTGCATTATCTTTTCGTCGTTCATCAGCAGTTCTATATTTTTATTTCTAATATAGGTAATCTCATTTGTATTATTCTTCCAATTATTTTTTAGCACTCTATAAAATAATTTTTGATTTCCTGCAAAGTCTTTTTTTTTCCATTTTATATCCAAATTTTTCCCATGATTCTTGTTTGACTTTTAAAACTGTATCTTTCGCGATTGTCCTTACTGCCTTTTCAATGTTCTCGAATTTCCGGTGTCCTTTGGAGTGAATTTTCGATCTTGGGAAAAGGAAAAAGTCACAAGGACTCAATTTGGGGAAATAAGGGGGCTGCAGAGCCACAGTGATGATTTTACTTGATTAAAACTCGTTAATTGAAATCGCTGTGTAACAAGACGCATTGTCGTGATGCAGCATTCAGGTATTCTTGATGTTCGGTGTCACACGAAGGACCTTTTTCCAAACCAAACCGTTTTCGCGCAGATTTTCTTCCCCAATTCATTGTTAGAAATCTGATGAATGATTGTGTGAGTCAAATTCAATTCCTCCGCGATCATTGACCATCGATCGACTAATCTAAAAATAAATAATATTTTTTTGTGGAACAAAAATATATAATCTTTGTTGGCTGGATAGAAACGAATCCATTTTAAATACCGATCCAATTACGTGGTCATGTACCGCCGCGCATCCCCGCTCTTTCGTCGACATTTTACACAATTAGAAAGAATAAATTAAATGATATAATTTGAAACTTTAAACATCAACTTCCGCTGAACGGGCAGACGATGGTTTTAAAACACAACGTCACATTGATGACATTATGAGGCAGTAGGTTTATAAATAAATAAATAAGCACGACCGTAAATGAATTGACACTTTGACGTTAGGAAGGCAGTGCTGTTGAGTATGAAATTGAATAGTAGGCGACGATAGAGTCAGGTGTCGATTCTACGAGGGTAATTGGCAAAGTTCTAATAATAAAATTTATATTAACGGGTTAAATTAAGCGGTTTTTTAATTGTTGAATTAAACACAGATGGCATTGTGAATTTGCCTATGTCTAGTCTTATTTCAGAAGTCTAATATATGGCATGTATAAAAATAAAGTCGTACACAATAGAATGTAAAATTGTTGTAAAATTGTAAAATTATTTTATGGAATTGGGCGTTCAGTGAAAAATGTATTTGGAAAATTAGGTGATAATTACAGTTTACACAATCGTCACTATCAATAGAATTTTTCAAAATTTCAAGAAAATGGTTCGATGCAAGATAAAAAAAGGGAAATATGTAGTCGTAGTGGTCGTTCATAAGAGCATATTGATTTGGTACGTGAAAGTGTTGCTGAAGACCCAGAAATATCCTTTAGTCGACTTTCACAACGATTTCGATTCAGTGAATTCACAACGTGGTGTATTTTACGAAAGGATTTAGCTCTGAAGGTATATAAGGTTTAAATAAAACAAGAACTAAAGCCACTGGATCATTTAAAACGTCGTACATTTGTCAGTCAATGGTATCAAAGAACAAACAAATAATTGTTCTCTAAAAATCATTTTTTCACATGAAACATATTTTAAAATTGGTGACTATGTTATTAAACAAAATTGCCGCCTTTGTGGTGAGGAAAATCCACAACTGATTCATGAGAAACCTTTATACGGAAACCAGTACGAGTCACTGTTTGGTGTGCAGTATGATCAGGAGGTATAATTGAGCTGTATCTCACAGCTGTAACTGTGAATTGTTTTCGATATTGTGAGATGATAACCGGATTTTTGTGAGCTCAATTGAATAATATTGATTTGGAGGATGTGGTTCCAACAGGATGGTGTTCACCTCACTCTGCTAATGAAACAATTGATTTATTGAAAGAAAAATTTCGTTTTTCTTCTTAATTATATAAATAAAATATAATTTTTTGTTTTATGTTATTCCAATTAATATTTTGTTGCATTTCCACGTTTTTTTATTCCAAACAATAACCTTCTAGGAACACTGTTTTTTAGATTAATTAAAATTGTTTCCTTCATGCTTTGGATATTCTGTCTTTGAATTTCTAAGTTATTCGAATTTCCTCTGGGGGTCTGGCTTTTGTGGGGCGTAAATATGCCAGGCTAAGATTCCCCATATGTTTTCAAAAGGATTATGTTTTAGGTTTAATGGAAGCCAGCTCAAAATTTTAATCCCAAATTCTGGAAACCATTTTTCTGTTGTCCTCGCATTATAATCCGGAGCGTTGTCGTGTTGATAAAATTACATCATCGTCTTCTAAACATTTTGTAAATGGCAAAACATAATCCAGGACGTTCTGGTATTGCACAGCATTGATGTTTTAGATTTAACCCCGTATTTGACGATGAGATAGACGGAACATGAATTTCCCTTCTTTTCATAAATCCCACTAGTAATAATTAAAAGCATCCGGTCCATATAGATATTTTTCTTTCAGCACTAAAAATTAATGTGACCATATTTTACTGTTTTGAATATGATATTCAACAAATTTTAATATTTGCTCTAAATGTCCCTTCTTAAGATGTGGTTTTCTCATTATTTAAATATTTTAAGTAACTGGGAGCACATCCTGGATTACGTTTTCTGACAGTTTGGGTAGATAAAGCTCCAGTATTTGAGATTTTGCGTAAATCATCCCGCTTCACTACCGGATAATGTTTGAGATAGTCCAGATCTCTAGAATTTTCTATAATTTTTAGTACTTGCATTTAGAAAAACTATTACCTCACCTTCAGAGCGTTGCAATTCTTCAGCAGTTTGTCTCTGTGTCTTTCTGGTTCATCTTATTATTATGGTTCAATTTGAGTTAATTATTTTTCCCTGAGCATGGTCGCAATTAAAAAAAAAATAACTTTATAAAACACTATCAAGCTTAAAAGAAGTGATTTAAAATTGACAAATAAAAGATGTTTCAAATTCAGTTGTTTTATTATTTCTTGAAGAAAACAGAATTTGCGTTGATTTAAAAAAACTTCTTTTTCATAATTGAAGTATTGTATATGACATTTAAACACGAAAGGAAAGATCTGCCAAATGACCACATCTTGTATTGTAGCTTCACGGACTTTCGCACTTTTATCAAAATTTTGACTCGAATAATTTTATCCTTTAGTTCAGAAATCGATTGTGGATTGTTTTTATAAAACTAGCTTTTCACAAAACCACTAAAAAATAGTCCAACGGTGTCAAATCACATGATCTTAGTGGCCAATTAACATTATCCTTTCTTACAACAACTCGTACAGGATTTTTCTCTCAATAAATCAGTAGTTTAATTAGCAGAGTGAGGTCGAGCACCATCCTGTTGGAACTACATACCATTCTCTACATCAGCTCACAAAAATCTAACACTATGCATAGTTACAGCTTTACCAGTAGCATTCTAAAAAAAAAACGGCCCAGTTACACCTCCTGATAATAATGCACACCAAACAGTGACTCATTTAAGATGTAAAGGTTTCTTATGAATCAACATCAGAGTTCAATCCCTTCGTCAAATAAACCTTTTTTGTGTATTTACGAGTCCAAATTGTTGTGGACGTCAACTATTGGAAATTTCTGGGTCTTCAGCAACACTTTCACCAATACCAAATGAATATGCACTTATACCAAATGAATATGCTCTTGTGAAGGACCACTACGACTATATATAACTCTTATAAACACTTTCTTAATAGAGCTAATTTCTTCTTTAATCCAAAATACGTTATTACTCCTAACTTAACAACCTCTGTCAAGCGGTTAGCCTAAAATTACGTACATTACTTCAAATATTTCTACAAATAGTAAGAAGGAACACAAATTTATTTTACTGTTTTCAAAATATTTTCCTTTTGCATTTTGCTGAACCAAAATATTTTCCTTTCGTATTTTGCTGAATCACTTTTTTCCAAGAACACGCAATTTGTATTTGATGTTCAAAAGAAACCACAAGGTGGTTATATATCAGGACTATACAGCAGTGGCAGCTGGTATATAAGAGATGCAGAGCTGCAGACCCCTGCAGACCTCCCAAAAAATTATACATTCTGTCAAAAAAGTACCGGGAACTGATCATTTGAAAAGCCCGCAGAAAGGGATTGTCAAAATTATTTTCATCTCTAAGTTGGCACAGCTGTCCTCTATACTGACGTGGAGTTTGAACGTCATCTGTCATTTAGTTTGTTTACAGTGCTCGATTTTGTCAGTTTATCTCAAGTGTGTTTTGTGATTTTTACAATGGATAAAAATATCGACTCGCTGAAAATGTTGCAGAAGGCTTACGGTGAATCGACTATATAAAAAACACGTACGTATGAGTGGTTCAGTGCATTTAAAAGCGATCGAGATGTGGTGGAAGATTTGCTTCACTCTGGGCGGCCATCCACGTCTTCAACTGAAGTTAAGTTAAGTTAACATCGCTAAAGTGAATTACATGGTGACTGAAAATCGTCATTTAAGTTCGAGAGGGATAGCCGCTGATCTTTCTGTCAATTCGTACCATTTTAAGCGACTATTTCGGCATGAAACGCGTTGCCACTCGACTAGTGCCGAAATACCTGAAATTTCTTCAGAAACTCAATCGCGTATAGGTCACTGAAAACATGCTAAAACGAGTCAGTACCGACTCCACATTCATAAAACGCATTGTAACTGGTGATCAGACATGGGTGTAGGAGTTTGACATGCAAACCAGTTAACAAGCTTCGGAATAGCGCCTTCCAACTGAGCCGAAACCAAAAAAACCACATCCAAGTCGATCAAAAGTTAAGGTGATGTTGACTGTTTTCTTTGATTATCGCGGTGTTGTGCACTCGAAATTCTTGCCAGAAGATCATACGGTAAATAAAGAATATTATCTGAGTGTTATGCGGCGTTTGGGAGAGCAAATTCGTCGAAAAAGGCCAGATTTGTGGAGAGCAAACTCTTGGGTTTTGCATCACGACAACGCACCATCTCACAAGGGTGTCATTGTGAACGAATTTCTGGCCAAAAACTGATCAAATACTATCGAACAACCACTGTATTTACCTGATATGGCTCCGGGCGACTTCTTTCTCTTTCCAAAACTCAAATTATCACTTTGAGGCACCCGTTTTCAGTCGATAGAAGACATAAAAGAGAATTCGCGGCGAAAACTGAAGTCAATTTCGGAAAATGCGTTTAAAAAATGTATTGACAATTGGATTATTCGTTGGCATAAGTGATTTATTTCAGAAGGGACCTACTTTGAAGGCGATACAATAAATTTGGATAAATAATAAACATTTTGTGTTTTATTGATCAATTCCCGATACTTTTTAAACATAATTTATATAAAATTACATATATATTTCATGAAATTTTAAATCTGGTAAGTTTATATCTCTTATTTTCAATTTTGCTTTTTTAAATTTGCATATTTCAAACTAACGAACCCCCCACTGCTATACAGCAGATGAAACTCTAATTTGATGCTGTTTATTATAATTAAGGATGAAGCGACGATTTTCAATATTTTTACGAAATTTAGTGATTACTTCCGAAAAACAAATTGTCGTATAACAATCATTAATAACATTTCTTCATTTATCTAAAGCCTCAGTAGCTACATGATCAGAAAAACCAAAAAACAAATCTTTTTTTTCTCGACATTTTCAAATCAATAACAAAACTTATTTGTTCAGTTTTAGCTCATTTTTGAACACCCAAGCAGAGGAGTCAGTGATTTTGTCATTGATAACAATCTCATATACCAAATTTGTTGAATCTTTTGAGGATTTGGTTGCACTGCTCAGCTTTTATTTCAACTTCGGTCAATTTTTCCACAATCAATAGGCAACAAAGCGTTAAAGGCGTTAAAGGCAATAAGTGCTCACGCAATATCGTATGTATGTTTCATGTGGAAGTGTCTTAGTATTCTGAGCAAATTCTATTATTTCTCTTATTGCGTCGATTTTTCTTGTAACAGCAGTTAATTACGAAAAATCTTCACGAAATTCATCACTGAGACTTGTGTGTCCACGCTTAAATCCTGAAAATCAACTACTACCAGTTCTTGTTGATCGTGCTTCATCGCCAAAAGTCAAATGAAGACGTTCGATGCATTGTTGTTGAGTTAGACCACATTTAAAAGGGGAAAAAATCATAGCACAACATTGTTTATAGTTCCAGTTTTTCCCAAAATTATATTAGTTGTTAAAATGAAGATCGGGATCTTTTAAAACTGCCCTCGTGAATAGTGAGATACCATATAAGTGTATTCAATGCACCTGCTTGTTCCGATAAAAAAAAGGCAATTCAAATTTTAATTTATTGGATGTTCTGTCAGATTAGTGAGTAGATTAGATTAAATGCTGTAGCATATTTTAAAAGCAATCTTTACGTTAATTTAATGCCAAAAAAATGTTTAATATGAAGCCTAGGGAATTTAATGTTTGAAAATTAACTCTGATAATCAAATTGCTTTCGATGTGGTAAAGACCTTTCATGTTATTGTGATTATTTTAGGGCATCCCATAAATAATGTTTTTAGATGTTGGACAAAATGTTATTTGATTTAAGAGTTAAAACCGTTTTAATCTACAATATAACCTCCATTAATATTGACAATCTTCGCCCATCTCTCTAACAAATTTTTTATTCCTTTTTAGTAAATTAAGGTTATTTTGAAGTGTAATATTCTGCGAGTGCAGTTTAGGTAGTTATAGCAGTCATTTTTTTCCGCCATAAATGTTCCATAGGTTTGAAAAAGTGAAAATCTAAGGATGCGGTATCAGGAGAATACGGAGGGTAAGGAAGTACTTTCCAGCCTAACTCTATTTTTTTCTTGGGTGATTCTGAAACTATGGCAATTACCTTCTAGACCAACTTCAATGTTTCCCTTGGCATCACAGAATCCGTCAGATGCCTTTTTGCAGCTTATTCCTTTATTCTCCCTTGGGGATCCGAAAATCCTTCAAACCACATAAAGGTCTTTTTGCATCTTATTCCTTTTTTCTCCTTTGGCATAATAAAACCCTGCGAAGCACTTAATCACATTTTTGCAGTTTATTTCTTTATTACCATTAATATCAGACACAGTGGCGGTTGATCCATAAGGGCACGTGCCCTACCTAAAAAATTAAAACTGGACTGAAAAAAAAAATCAGATTTTATAATAATTTATTCTCTGCTCTGTCTATGATCACGCTTCTTGCGACTTCTATAGTCTAACATAATGTCATTCGCGGTAACGAAATAGGTCGTGGGTTGCCGAAGCTCACCGATTAAAGAACACGTGCTTTGGACACAGTCAAGTTTGTGCCGCTACTGTTTTCTTTACTATCGCGTGCGAAAAACAAAGATAGCAATGGATCGCTTGGCTAGTAACTCGGAGATTAAACGCATTTATAACGGCATATCTTGGGCGCTGCCCAGTGAGGCGTCCCAGTGAGGCGCGGCCCAGTCAGGTGTTTTTCGCCATCGCGCTTTTCGACTTTTCGAATGGTTTCAAAGTGAATGTTTTGAGCGATTATAATAGTGATGTGATATAATAGTGAGTGTAATATATGAATAGAAATAATGTCACATTAACATTTGAGGACCGAATTGTCATCAAAAATCTTGGACGGCTGACACCGATTCTGTAAATCGAACAAGTTAATATTACTCAAAAATACAAATTTTTGTATCCAAAAAAAAATACAAAAATGAACATTCAAACTCCCATTCAATAAAACCGTGTATGAGAAGTATTCGTGGTTATGTGGATGCGAGACGGTAAATAAATTTTATTGTTTTCCGTGCATTTTGGCACAAGCACAAGATAAGGAGGATATACCTGGAGGAGTGATACCTTAACCATACAGGTTTATGAACGTTTTAGTTTCGATGTACACCTAACTGTTGCAAATTTATTATAAACTGAAAATGTTGGTGAATATCGAGCCATCTTTCCAAATGAAGACATTAAAACTGTGTGTAACCTGTTTGTAAACGTAAATTACAATTAAAAAATGAACTCTCGGTAACGTATATCCCTATGATGAGTGTGGAAAGCGAAAGATGTTTCTCTACCCTCAAACGAATCAAAACATTTCTAAGAAACACTATAGGCCAGGAACGGCTGTGTGCGTTAGCAATGCTATCTATTGAAAAAAATACTTCTAAAGTCAATTTCACATTTTTTTGATCGTCGTCGACCACTTTGCTGCTCAGAGATTTAGTAGGATGGACTTCAACTACAAACAGATTTAATGGTCATGATCCTATGGTGAGTTTAGCAACATTTTATTATCTAGGTACCTATTTGAAATTTGATGTCTGACAGTTACACTCGTATTTCTACACAGCAAAGTGTGTGTATGATACTAAGAAATATCCTATCCCCATTCCAAAATTTGATTATACGTGCCTCACTTGTTTTTTCCCTCCACGAACCGCTGATCAGACTGAATCACTTGAAAAATGTTTGTGGTATTTTTCTCCAATTTTCAACAAAACTTAAGCTTGTTTTTCAATCGACGCTATTACGTTTTGTTATGTTATCGGTGATATTACGTTTTAGCCCATGACTAATTAAGATTGATATTATCAGCTCTAAAAATTTAAACGTGTATTCGTGAAATAGAAGTTGATTCAACCACTTTTTGCATTAGACAAATTGTGTATAGATATTTAATTTTATTAAGTAAAATTTACTCTGAAGTGTGTTTAATATTATGGCTTAAAAGCTTAACGTAGGTTCCGAAACCATGGTCATGTGTTATCAATTAATTTCTATCAAACCTTGGATTCTCCTTGACCTTTATTTTCTCGAGTAGCCTACCGATTAGCGAGTGATCAATGCTACTTGAACGGCATTCGAACGGAGGACACAGAAAAATCCGTTTGACAAATGATTTCACTGAAGAGAAATGTTGAAGAGAAATTCAACCGGCAAATTGACAGAATGTACTCTTATAGTTCTCCGGAAAGCTTCTAAAAAATATAGGAAAATAGAAAGAGGTCATCATCCGACTTCAGTAATGGTTTGGTTTGGATTTCGGCGAGCAAGGGGTTAAAACTCATCCAATATTCTACCAAAGCGATGTTTCGGAGAAAGTAGTGAAGTCGCTAAACAAAGGTTTTTTGCAGAAAAAACTTAGATCTTCCAGTTAGGCTCAACGCCAACCCACAAAGCGAGATCTATATAGTGTTGGTTGGAGGCCAATTTGCCCTGCGTTGATCGCTACTAAAGATTGGCCCTCAGGATGTATGGATCTTAATCTGCTCGCTGGATTGTCGCCTGTGGAACGTTTTAGAGGAGAAGGCCTGTTGTAGACTTTACCACAACATCGAGCTTCTAAAACCTGATCTGTTGAAAGCAATAGTTTCAACTACCCTTGGAAGTGGTTCTTGCAGTAATAAACGAATGGCTGGATAATTTCCAGAAGAATGTGAAAACAAAGTGTGGTCCTTTTAAATAATTCTATATGCGTAAAATCTCTTCTAATTAAGAAATAAAATAATATAAACTTAATTTCTCTTTGTTTTTTTATAAACTACACACTTTTGTGCAAGGAACACAACTTAAGACAATATTACGTATATACGTCTTCCTACCACCAGAAAAGCTTCTACCGTGGTAGCTTATTTAAAATTATTGGGTTGTTGCAAAAGTCTGTCATATTTACTACTAAACATTACATTTAATCAGCATAGTATGTTCTGTTCGATAACCTTTCACCATCTCTCCGGTAGCTGAATAGCCCTGCACTGCACTATCCTGCATAGAAGTTCTGATGTTTTTGGCTAAAGAACTCATCCAGGTGATTTTTTAAGTCTTTCAAGAAAGTAAAGTTTTGAATTGATCTAAATAGTTGGTAGTCGGAGGGCGCAAGATCAGGAGAGTACTGTGGATGAAGCAAAACATCCCAGTCAACTTGTGAAAATTTGTGTCGAGTGGTCAAAGACACGTTTCGTACTTCGTCAAAGACACTGTTAGCTAATTTAGGCCGCTTCTGATCATATTTAGTTCAACTGTCCTCTGACGGCCTCGCAATTTTATTCTCCCACATGGACCTATTAGCTATCAGAATGAACCATCTCCTGATGATGACAACATGGTTAGAGAAATGTCGAGAATTAAAATATACTTGAATTGGTATTTACTTGTTTTGAATCTTAGAGTGGTTTTGAGTTTTCTACTCTTTGAACTGAAGCTTCTTTCGAAGTTTCTAAACATTTTTGGTTAAATGATCCCTCATGAAAACCTTTGTATTTTTATATATTATAATAATTTTATTTGGATTAAATACGTTTTAAAATATGTCTTCTATATGTATATCTTTTGAAATAGCTTCGGATTTTCTTCACTGGACACAAATATAAATTACAAAAAAAAATGAAACACAGTACATACCTTTATTTTACGTTTGTGAAGCATTCTTGCATTTTCGGAAAAAATAAAGTATAATATGTCGAAAATATATCTTATTTTCTACCATCTCTAATGCTTAACAAAATTTAAAACACAACCAAAAATTTTTTTTTATATAACATTAAACTGAAAGAATTCAAAACTTTACTTGTGTGAAATAGAAAACACGTCACTTTTGCGGTTCAATGCTGCCTACCGTCAATAAAAAAAGACATATTTTAACATCAATCCAATAAATAAATATCATATTCTGTAAATGTTCTCGTCTCACAAATTTGGTATCTCATTAGATGAATAATACTGAATAATGTAACAGTTGATATGTGAATATCCGGCGCCATCTACCTAAGAATCTTTTAAATATTTCTCGCTTTTACGACTAATAAGTCTAATTTTATTTTAATGGCTATTTAACTATACCTCCAATACTAGATACATAACCTCTCATCTATTAAAATGTGGAATTACTTTTTTTTATTATACAAAACGAGAAGGAATTCTATTTAATTTAAATTTGACAATTTGTTTTTCTCCGATGCCTGTGTTAATTGAATGTCCGAGATATATAATTATTTAATTTACAAATTCTGTGGGAAACAAAAAGGGGAGTTAGAAGCTATTAAATGGAGATTAACGTGACAGATAATTTTTATGGGGTGATAATTAGATAAATGAATTTATTCTAATTCGGTGAGCATTGTTGTCGTTCGAGGAAGTCAGACAAATCGTTGGGAAACTTTAAAATAAGGAAAAAGAAGCATTTTTGTGTTTAAAACAAGAATTTAATACGTTGGTCATCGTATCGCCAAGAATAAGGAGTCCCTCTCCGCAATCAAACAACCCATATTTTCGCCGACTTCTCGTCGGATGGCTTATACATGGAGTTATTTGACTTCTTTGGACTGCGTCCAATGAGACAGCAGTAATCAGGAGTTATAAACACCCGACCGTTGAGTTTCACAATCTAATGTGGAACGCATAACAACCTGCGTCTCCGCCATAATGAGCAAGGGTTAGTTGGTTAACCGGGAGGAAGCCCCACCCATCCCTTACATTGGAGGGCACATATTTCGTCTGTTGGTGGTTAGACTCATCAGGGTACCGACATATGCTCTCTCGCCAAAAATAGGGAGTCCCTCTTCACAATCAAACAACCCATATTTTCGCCGACTTCTCGTCGGATGGCTTATACATGGAGTTATTTGACTTCTTTGGACTGCGTCCAATGAGACAGCAGTAATCAGGAGTTATAAACCCCCGACCGTTGGGTTCCACAATCTAATGTGGAACGCATAACAACCTGCGTCTCCGCCATAATGAGCAAGGGTTAGTTGCTTAACCGGGAGGAAGCCCCACCCATCCCTTACATTGGAGGGCACATATTTCGTCTGTCCCTCTTCACAATCAAACAACCCATATTTTCGCCGACTTCTCGTCGGATGGCTTATACATGGAGTCTTTTGACTTCTTTGGACTGCGTCCAATGAGACAGCAGTAATCAGGAGTTATACACCCTCGACTCCCTATTCTCCCAATGTAAGTAAGGGATGGGTGGGGCTTCCTCCCGGTCAAACAACTAACCATTGCTCATTATGGCGGAGACGACGGTTGTGGTGCGTTCCACATGAGATTGTAGAACCCAACGGTCGGGGGTGTATAACTCCTAATTACTGCTGTCTCATTGGACGCAGTCCAAATAAGTTAAAGAAACTCCATATATATATATATATATATATATATATATATATATATATATATATATATATATATATATATATATATATGCTAGACTATTAGTCCGGGAGTACATCCGATCGTTTGTGTCCCGTTTGTTGGGAACGTGCAGACGTTTCGCCAAGGTCACACTTAGCATTCTCAATGCTTGTCTGAAGACAGTCTTCAGAAAATTTCTCTCTAAATCTAAAGTTATATAAAGACCAGAACGAGTTAAAGACAGCAATGCCCACCAATGAACAAATGTCAGATTTCTTAGTGGTAGAACAAAGGCTATAGAATCGATAAAAAACGGTACGGCTCCAAGAAAGGACAGTATAATGGTTGAAATGGTAAAAGCTGATAGTCAAACTTTACCTAAAACACTAACTAATTTTACTCAACATGACGCAAAGAACGAGATAAAAAAAGTGCTTAACTTATATACCCAACATCAATGACGGCTCGTGAGGGAAGGCGTTGGGGCACCGTCCCTCCAGCATTTATCACAGTAAACAATTTTTCAGAGCAAAACACCATATTTTATTTCCGTCAGTTTCTTTCCTTTAACACATTTTTCTGGTTCACCTCCTATACAGGGTTTCAATAGCACGAAAAGTAAAAAGGAGGAAGGGGAAAGCAAAAATAAATCTTCAGCACCACTATTTTATTATATGCCCTTCCACTTTAAAAACCTACGAACCGCCACTAGCCAACAAGAAGTGATTATTTTTCATTAAAAATGACTACTACAGGTAGGATTAAAGAACTACTGTCCAATAAACTTCCTATCAGTAATTTGCTAAGTTTTCACCAAGATAATATCCAAAAGAATATTAAGAAAACTGAATGACACACAACCAAGACAGCAAGCAGAAAGATTTATGCTTGGCATTACAAGACGCGACAGAAAGACCTGCACATGGACTAGAGAGCAAACGAAAGTATGTGACATCATTGGAAGAGTATAGGAATTGAAATAGAAGTGGGCAGGCCATTGGAATGGATACCGTTTGATCGCAAAAGTCCACGACGAAAACCAAAAGCACGATAGTCTGAAGACATCCTTAAGTATATTGAACCCGAATGGCAGAGAAAGATTCAAGACCGCGAGAGTTGGAAGCGACTGAATAGACCTTCATCCTGCAGTGGATAGACACATGCTGGTTGATGATAATGATGATATGATGATATGATGATATGATGGTATATATATATATATATATATATATATATATATATATATATATATATATATATATATATATATATATATAGTACAAGAAAAAAAGTAGATGAAAAAGTACTCCTAGGATAAAAGAAAGATCAGGTTAATTTAACCATTTAAGATAAGATATTCTAAGACATTCGTGGCAGTAAATTTAAATACTTCGGTATGATAAAATTGATGCTGTTTTTAGTTCGTAGTGATGCAAAAAATGATATATGATACTTCAATAACATCCGCAACCCATCAACTATACCGTATACTGTACTTACTGTACTGTATTTACATATTTAGCGTTTAAATTGGCACTTTAATTAAACATTAATACCCTTTACTATATTTCTGTTACACCCACGTTGAATGTTCATCGACATATAATGTTAGATAGTTTACTTGTATTTCGTGTGGCATCGTTATGTACGTTCCTGGTCTCAATAAATAATTATCTCGTACTCAGCCGAACACGAGAACGTCTTCAACAATTATATCACATAACCAGTAGCGGTCATTAACAAAGTAAATAACCTTGATGGTAGCGAGTTGCCGTTGAAACCGGATCAAAGTGGTCGAAGAAGTGAGAAAGCCCCAGAAAAGCCCATATTCCTTATTAGATGGAATTTTTAATATTTTATATCGCTTAGATGAATAAACATTGAAAAGAAGAAGAACTATGGAAAACTCAGTTTATTCTAGTTCAGTAGATGTTAATCAACTTGTTGAATGAATATAGAGTGGTCCACGCAAAACGGTCCCTTTTGAAATGAGTAATGCTGGGTTAGTAGAGAAAGAGTTGGCCGGATGCTGGTTAATATCCAACATTCTGCTGCAGTAGACTCGAGAGCACATTAAATTATTCTTCTTCCTAGTGCTACAGTCCCCTGCAACCTGCAAAATTTCTTCTGAGTATTCTTCTTTGAAATTCTGCAAGCACCTCTTAGTTTTCTTTGGGAGGGTCCACGTCTCGCTGGCATAAGTGACTACTGACAGAATGAGTGTTTTGTAGATCCTAAGTTTCGTGTTTCGTTGAATATAACTTCAATATTGTCATCGCCGACTATCTAGTTCTGTCCTCTTCTTGGACTGGTTCTTTTTCCATCACCTTTGTTCTGTCGATATATATTTCTAGTTCTTTTGACCTTTATTTCATCATGTGTCTCTGTTAATAGTTTTTGCTTAGATACATTTGTTAAAAGGGAGTAAAACACAGCGACTCAAACAATGTTTGACATGTTTGAAGAAAACGAAGATTTAATCATCATTATGAGCGATTCAACTCATTGTGCAGTCATTGTGCAGTCATAAAAAAAACTACCTATTTTGGGCCTCAGAAAACCGTATTGAAGAAACGTAAGAAAAAAATAGAAGCAAACTTTCTAGAACGGTTGCAACATCTGTTTGTAAAAATGATCATCACTTGAATGGCATTATTTTGCACACTCACCATTGATGATGGCATTTTATACTGATTATTTTTATGTCAATAAATATTTTTTTTGCAAAAAATTAATGAAGTCGTGCTTCTTTAAGAAGGATCCATTTCCCTGTAAAATCAGACTCCCAATCGATGATTATAGATATATTCAAGTTGCATAAAGGTAGTATTTACTATATTTGGGTGCGATACGAACTGTCGAAAAAAAGATGATAAAGTGTGGTCAAAATAAACAACAAAATTACTGTAATCCATAAAAGATGCTGCACTGCACTATATACGTAACCGGTCTAGAAAAAATCGAATCACCCTATTCACCCGATCTGGCTCGTTGGGACTATTTTATGTCCTTTTTGGTTTTTTTTATTTATGGAAATGAAATGTATGCAAATCTATTGTAAAAACATATCTTGAGGTAGTTTCCTGTTCAGTCTTGTATGTATGTTTCTGCGTCCTAGTTGATAATAATGTTTATGAATTCGGCAGTTGGTTCATTGTGAAACATTTTGAAAATATTAGGATTTAATGATACACTTGTAGGTTTTTAAAGTTTTAAACGTTTATTATAGATTTTGCTCTGCATATGCTTCGCCTACATATTCTACTAACTGATAACGTTCTCTCTGATGAAAAATGATCGTTCGTTTTTTAATATACTCTGGCACTGTTAGTAGACCGAGTTCTTGGTGCAGTTATCGTTCATTCGGCATTCACAACTATTCGTAATATTTTTTTTAAGAACCTGAATTTTGTGTACATTGGTAGGTGATGCGTCGTCGCCCAAGATAACGCATGTATAAAGGATTAAAAACCAAATTAGTGATTCGTATAGCAATAAGGTTGAGAGAGTCTGACATACTCTTCGTGGAGTTTGCTAATTATATGAATTCTCCTTGTTGGTATCCAGGTATACACCCAGATATTTAACATATTCTTCGTTTGTTTTTCAAGCGATTGGGTGTTCATTTATGTCAATTATCGGATGGTTATTGATTCTCCTTAAAGTAAAAATGTTTGCTGCGCAATTGTCTATATTGATTTTTAGATTCCATTTATTGGACCATTTTACGATGATATTTGTAGCTGCTTGAACTTTAGTTACCCCAAGTTCAAGATTTTGTTCCTTGATTAGAATAGTTGTATCATCTACAAACATCATGAGAGAGGCTTCTATTTCTAGTATGTCGTGTGTATATAGATTAAAAATAATTAGGCCAAGTATACTCCCCTGTGGCACGCCGGTTTTGATTTTTCTAATAGTTGATGTTGCGTTGTGTATGGATGTTTGGAAGGATCTGTCGTTTATATATGAAAAAAGGATGACTTTTTAATATCCTGATATCTTAACCGATGTTATTTTATATTTTAATCCGTCATGTCATGTGCTATCAATGGCTTGGACTAAGTCTAAGAATATGGTTAAAGAGTGTACCCGTTGTTCTCAAATCCCTCTTATATAATGTCTGTTAGGCGTTGGAGTTGATGACACGTAGATTGCTCTTGTTTGAAACCAACTTGGAAGGCTGGTATTATGTTCTCGTTGACAATCGCTTGGTTCAATCTGTCGTATATAATGTCGGAAGTAACTTTCGTAAATCTAATCAACGACTCTTCACATTATTTTAAAGAAAAAAGTACAAAGGGTTCTCGAGAAAAATAAATGAAACTTAGCCAATCACCAATAAAAAAGCTTTATAAAAACTAACATTTTAAGCAAATATGTGTAAACGCATATTTGGCAAATATGAATTGGTTATTACTTAACCAATAAACAACAAATAAATTCACGAACATTGTTAAAACATTTTTTTTTTTAATTAAGAATCACTTCTTACTTCACCCACACTCCATGTGACAACGTCGCCTAATGATCACCTTGACAATTTTTCAATATTTCAAAATAGCGACAAAAAAAATTTCAATGTATGTCAGTTCCATTTAAAACAAAAAATGTATTCTGTGCACGAATATCATGATATGCTTCTTATTTAGGGGTGTAGCAGCAACCAGATTACAGAGGTATCAGGAGTTTTCCAACATATTCGGAAAAACTGCTTAAAACTGTTTCAGGCTTGCATAGACTCAAATGGTGCAAATTTTGAACATTTAATTTAATAAAACAATCAATTACGTGTTTCTTAATGTGACGGGAATCGTTTAAAACGTGTTATGGTCTGAAAAGTTAGTGCTAGTAATTTCATCTTTGACATTAAACGACAATAATGTGTAAGTTTGCTTTTTTTTTGTAACAAACCAAACTTATGCTGAAACATATCGAATAAATAGCTTTAAAACATATTAATTAAATGATGCGTACTTCATTTCCTTATTAGGTTTATTAATAGTTTGGGTATTATTTTCTTCAATATATCCAATTTTTTCTTGTTTGGATTTTTCGTTTTTGTAAACACTTTAAAAATTTTTTTTTATATATATAAATACAGTGTATCGCATTTAAGATGAAAACACCCCCATATCTCCGCTATTTGAGAGAATACAGATTTAAATTTTTGCCCAGTCATACATTTTTCTTTCACTGATTTTTTTTATAAAAGTGAGTATGATTCTTTATGTAATAAAATGTGTATATGAAAGTGTCGGTTGTTGACTGGAGATAGTGTCTCCCTATTCTTGACGAGAGAGGCATATGTCAGTATGCTGAGCTATGTCGTCTAAACTTCAGGACACGAAACATGCGCCCTCCAATGGAAGGGATGGGTGGGATCTGCTCTCGGTCAAGCAACTAATAAAATGCTTATATATATATATATATATATATATATATATATATATATATATATATATATATATATATATATATATATATATATATATATATATATATATATATATATATATATATATATATATATATATATATATATATATATATATATATATATATATATATATATATATATATATATATATATATATATATATATACAAGAGCACGATGAAGACACCCCCATATTTTCGTTATTTGAAGGAATACAGATTTGATTGTTTGTAGAGTCATACAGATTCATTGGTCATTTTTTTAAGATACACAACTAAAATCTCTACTTAAACTCAGTTTACTACAAATTCACAAACAACAAAACTATAACTACTGACATCAATTCTCGATATTTTGCTTCGCATTAGAGATATCGAAATGAGTTATTAGAAAAAGTTTTTCAGGGTATTATTTTAAGTCCACATGCCGAGTTTCATGACAAAATTCGCATTTTTTAAATTTTTCCATTATTTTGGGTCTATACACCAAATAATTATAAGTTTATTTTTTAATTTAAAAGAAATACATAGAAAATAAAAACTTGACACATTGTCAATTGAATGGTGTCATGTATTGAAATATTTCAGTAAAATAAATAGCACTTACGTTCACACATTGTATGGACGATGTATAAAATCATTCAAGAACCCATATATGCATACGCTATATTATTTTAGACATTCCATTTTCCCTACCACCATTTTACCTTACACCATTTTACTGCACCATCAAACTATTATCTGTTTATAATTGATTAAGTATGCCATCATTCTGAAAGACCAGATTTAATCCCTGTTTATTAAAAAAATCTTCAATACAACAGCCACCCGTATAATGCGAAAACATCTTACAAAGAAAACTACTTCAAGTAATTGTTGCTCGACAATAAAACACAACGCACTTGAAAAATCTCTTTATAAATCGTGCGTATCCCTAAGAATGTCTATTATACCTTAATTTATTAAATTATATCAATTAGTACTGTAGTTGTTGTCACGTGTTTTGTACTCTATTCTTGTCGTAATAGAGTGTGTATTATTAGTAATTATATTATTGAAACATAACCTCTAAAAGCTATTCATGTTAGGTATTAAGCATGATTTCGGCTGTTTTTTGCTTGAACATGAAAATATTTCAGCAAGGAAATTATTTAAGGTGGTACGAATTATGGAAAAACGTATATATATTTAACATGATATTGATAAAATAGTTGATATGTTTGATGACTGTGCCGTAATGTACTACCGGTACACTGCAGAGTATGAGTGTAAAAAATACCGCTAAGTAGATGTATATTATTTCTCGAAATATACGCGATTGTTCTCGATTACTTCAACCCATCTTTGAGCCAATAACTCTATTCCTCTTCGATAGCTCAGGTCTTTGGAGGCGAAAAAGTCGAAGCAGCCAATTTTAACAGAGGTTAAATTAACCTTTTCTTTAACCCCGATTTTTTCTGGCAAAAATTGAGCTATGGACCGGAACAAATGGAAATTCAACCGAACGATGTCAGGGATGTATGCTGGCGGAGGGATATGTCCGATTTAATCATTTTTAAGGTGGTCAGAAATGAAGTGTGTGGTTTTTCGTTGCAGGAGAACTTTTTTTATGACTGATCAAAGCTGGATATTTTTTAGAACAGCGTTTGTTCCCTGAAGCTGAGCTGAGTAGAATTATGAATGTATCACCCTACCATCAGGAATCAACTTAAAGTGAACTGTTTCTTTAAAATTTTACAAGGATGGCCTTTTTCCCAGAGCTGGTTCCAAGGGCATAACACAATGCTTTACATCAGTAGAATTCAATTCTTCTATTGGAACCTTTTGGTGTGAAACACTAAACTTGAAGAGGTAAATCTCTTCTTCTTTTTCAAAAGTCATCTTTTTCAGTTATTAATATAAGGCTTAGTAAACTTCATGGTTCATGATTTGTAAACGCTTCGTTAGGTAGGGTTTTTATATAAATAGAACAAAGTTTAGTTTTAGAATTAGATTAAATCATCTCCTGATGATGCTAACATGGTTAGCGAAACGTGCGTCGAGAAGTTCAAAAAAAGTGATTTGGTGTTTAGTCGTAAATCTCTTTAAGTTTAGTTTATCAGTAGGATTGTTAACCCATTTGAACCCACTTTTCATCGCAGGTAACACTCCGTTTGATGAATCGAAAATCAGTGGGGTTTTTAGAGAGATTTTTTCATATTTTAACCCGACGCGTGACTTCCTGGGGTGGCAGTTTATGAGGAATGCTTCTACACTCCCTTGGCACCATTCCGGTGTCTCGCAATTGCCGGTTAAGGGTAGTGTGAGATACTTCAAACTCCCCTGAAAGTTTCCTAGTTGTCGTTCTAGGATCTGCAGCTTCAGTTGCTCTTAAAACAATCTTCCCCTATCTTGAAAACGCACATCTTCCTCCTAGGACTGAGCGGTCAGGAATGATACGACATATTCTCCCTCTATTTCACAAATCTTACAAGCGGCATCTTTAAGTTCGCTTTGAAGCCTTTTTCAAGGTCTCAAAATTGCCTTAATTTCTCGACACTAAAAACTGCGACTGCATATTTTGTACTTTAATACTGATAAATGAATGTTTATTTGTCGAAACATGTTGAAATCGGATAAACCTCTGAACAGTAATGTATAATCCCTTATTTATAAACAAACGAAAAAACACAGATACTTTTGTTACCTCCTAGTACATTCAAATCATGTATTTACTTCCAATGCTCGAAATTGGATATATGAGTATACAGGGTGTTTGGTGCCTCGTTTGCTAAAGTAAAATGGCCGATAAGAGGGATCTTTTGCTAGCTCCTCAGCCTCCATAAATAATTATTGAACCCACAGGTTTTTTTATGATGATTATTTAATTCTTTATTTGAAAAATTCCAAAAGTCAGCATTGAAACTTGAATTGAAAAAAAATTATTAGTATATCCTCCAAATTATTTTTTTATTTTAATGTGTAATGTTGTAGGGTTCTAAAATCAAAATCAGATGCAAGCGACTTCTGTTTTTTTATAGACTCGCAATGTTTTTGGAAGAAGTAAAATTAAATTTAAAGCTCAATTTTCAATTGCATATTTAAAAAAACTAAAAGCGATCATGGTCTTCGAATTATTTAAAAAAAGTCTCTGGTTTATCCTCTTTCTAACAATATGCATTCATGCCATGAAACGTTTTACTAAGTTTACTAATGCCTAAGTTCACTAATGCCAACTTTGTGTATGGGGACGCATTAGACTGATATTCGATATTACTTATTTGCGTAAATAACATACGCTAAGTAAGTAGAAAATGCTATCTCACTTTTGCGCAGTGAAGTCTGGCTGCTATCTCTTTCTTACATACGTACAACGTTCCTTAGACTTGAAGTAAAAATAAAATCTTAATAAGCAATGTTTTAATTAATCACAAATCTTGCTCGAATTGCTGATCTCCGGAAAAGTAAGCGTCTGTTAGGAAAGCGTCCTTGATAGATTCTTTGCGCTTCTCGTACAACACCACTGGCTCTTCCATATGTCATCAAAATGTCCGCGTATTCTTCATTAGAGAATGCAGCCATCATCAAAAACAATAAAATATCACAAAAACACTAACAAAACTAAACAAAAATTAACACAACTCAACAAAAACAAATAACACAAGTAGCAGAATTAAAAAATTAGCGGCGCTGCGTTGGAACAACAAATGCGTTAGTCAGTAAAGACAGTCAAATCTCGACTAAAAAACCGAAACCACGGCGCGCGTTTTTTGTGCTGGTTTTCCGTTTACCTAATAAAAGAAATAGGCAGATGATGCAGTTCTACTGTGTATGAGAGAGATAACAGTTTTTACCTGCTTTTCGCGTGTTGTTTACACAAAAACAAGTTAGTAAAAACGTTTTTATGGCATGAATGCATACCGTTAGAAAGAGGATAAACCAGAGATTTTTTAAAGAATTCGAAGAACATGATACCTTTTAGTTTTTTTATATGCAATTTAAAGTTGAGCTTTATATTTAATTTTAGTTCTTCCAAAAACTTTGCGAGTCCATAACAAAAACCTAGATATCGCTTGCATGTAATTTTGATTTTCATAGAACCCAACAACATTACACATTGAAATAAAAAAATAATTCGAGGATATACAAATAACTTTCTTTAAATTCAATGCTGACTTTTGGAATTTTTCAAAAAAAAGATATAAAAATTAACATAAAAAAATCCTGTGGGTTCAATGGGTTATAGAGGCTGAGGAGATGATTATAGAGGCTGAGGCTGATTGCAAAAGACCTCTCCTATCGGCCACTTTAATTTAGCAAACGATGCACAAAACTAAACACCCTGTATAACCTTTTCTGCCACTGAGCTTGTACAGTTAGAGCGAATCATGGTTTTTCTTAACTAAAAATGTTTTGTTTTTACAGATATCCCGACGCAAGTGCCCCCTCTTACGCCGGGCACAAACAAGACAATGGCAGAAGCTCTGAAGGCCTCATTTGCATCATGGGAGAAGGAGCAACAGAGGCTGAGCATACCAAAAGGTATCTTATTATATATTTAATAAAAAAATGTATTTTTGTTTTTTGTAAAGTGAGCAGTACACTAAATAGTTTAAAAGATTTTAAAAAATATAGATCATAAATTATTAAAACTCCTATAGTACAATATCAGGACTGTACCGGATCCGTCAAAGTGTTATCAATTAAAAATGCTGTAATTTTGTTAGACCATTTTTGTGTAATATTTTTAAACATTGTTGAAAATATATTAAATTTCATGAAAAACATCTCCTCAATGTGGCCACCTTTGGCGCGGATGATGGCATCAATTCTTCCTATGAATGCATTGCACGCTGTACAAATGTGAGTCTGTAGAATTCGTTGCCATTCCCGAAGAAGCGCTGACTTCAATGTGTTCAAACTCTCATATTTTTTTGTTGGCACCTTAGCCTCCAAAATGGAGTATTTGGACAATTCCATTGGATTCAACTCTGATGAGTATGGAGGCTATTATTACAAAGAAATGAGCTGTGGAACGTGATTTTATAAAAGTTGTGTCAAATTAGCTTTATGGTATGGTGCCGACTCCTGTAGAAATGTCCAACATGGTTGGAACCAAATTACTTAGGTGCCCAACGCATCGTTTAACACCTTTTGTTGGTACACTTACTGGTTCACCTTAACGCCCTGATCGATGAAAATGAGCGAAGAGTGACCATTTGCAGTTACAGCAGCTCAAACTATCAAAGAAGCAGGCGCTTGTTTGCGCATAGCAACTCGGTTGTCGAAATTGTCGCTGGACTTGCCCTTCAACAACACATGATCGTTTTGTTTGTCTACGCATTGCTGAACAGTGAAAATGTTCTCATCAGAAAATACCAAATATTCAAGTTCGCCATTTGCATGCCTTTCAATGCCTTTGATCGTTAAAGCCTTGTTACCTTTTGTGCCGGAGTTAAATCTTGCACTTTTTGTATCTTGTAAGGCTTCAACTTAAATTCATATTTCAGTATGCGGCGTACGCTTGAGTTGGACACTTTCAGCTGTTTAGCCAATTTTGCTACACTCTAACGTGGATTTCTTTCAATTTGTGCCCTTACCTTTCTGGTGATAATGAACCATTTCTGGTGATGTTATGGATTTTTTATGATCACCTCCAGGGCATTTTGCGATGCTGTCAGTATCATTATAATTTTATTAACACGTAAATGCTCTAGCTTACGAACACTGGCAGGTTGCGATTTTCCTGCCACACTATTACGTTTGAATTCTATTACGAATATTTCTTTTTAGTTACAACGGAGAACGATGCACAACTTTTGTACACTTGTAAACAATATTATAAACTAAAGTCTGTCCAATTTTGAATGCACGCTAATGAGCTGTTCGGCAGCTACAGCAGCGTGAAGTTGGTAATACTTCGAATGACGGACCCTGTATAAGTAATACATAACAGTCGTCCTCTAATTATATCTGGTATATAGATTTGATATAAGGTGTCTCTCAGAGGTAAACGGAGGGTGGGATATCACGAATATATTCCCGTTTTCTGAGATCGCCTGCTACCGAATGGAGAATAAAGAACATAAAATAGTCTGACACGCAGAAACTGTAATACTTATAGATCAAAATAAAGATGGCTTACAAAGATTTAACGTAACATACAAAAAAATAATCCTCGCAGATCAAAAAATTATAACATTAGTCAGTAACAAAGAACATATTAGATATAAGATAGAAATTGACGGCCCAAGTATATAAGGATATAACAAATTCTGGAAGCGAAATACTTAGGCATCACGTTAGCAAGTTATAGAGATCTAAAATAAATCAAAAATAAAACAGAAAGAAAATAAAGTAGCAAAGTTTGCTGTGTTGCAAAACCCGAAAGAGTGTGTGAAGAAATGGGCTGCAGCAATAGTACCAGAAGATAAATGTTTCACACAGTCGAAAACATACATTGAGACCATTAACTTAATGAAAAAACGACGGACAATGAAGAATGCAGGCAGTCCTTTCGGCAGGGTCGGGTACGTTGAGCTTTGTATAACTACAAGAAAACGTATTACTAGAAGAAAACGTAAAACGTAAAAAAAACTCTGGAAGAAAACAGGAGAATTAACAAAGCTAAAAAGAAGCTGAGAAAGAAAAGGATGCAAATATTTTACCTTAATGCGTGATGATGGTACAGTGTGCAGGGAGCGAAAGGAAATGTTAGAGGTTGTCCGAAGATTTTATTCAAAGTTATATGAGGATCAGAACAAAAGGTTCCCAACTTATGGAAAAACGCGAAAGTGATTATTTTATGTAAAAAAGTGTTTTGATATTTAGAGGTTTGATACTCTTCGAGTTTAGTTTCACTCAAGAATTGAAGTGAGTGTAAGTGTGGAAAATAAATAAATATTTTTAAACCCTTCTTCAGAGTTTTCAACAAAACCAATTAAAATTTTGGGCTTTAATTCTTTAAGAGATGTTGCTTGTTCGGCCTTAGATTAATTTATTTTAAAAAAGGAATTAGTACTAGTCGCTTTTTAATTAATCCCGATCAATTTTATCCAGTATTAACATCGTGATTCATTCGGTAAACTGGTTGTCGAAGCGGGAAAAAATAAATTCAAAGTGGAAATTATTCAAAAACTTCTAATTAACAGCAACCGGCATATAAATGATATACATACGTACTATAGTTGGAAATCAATTTATTATGCGTTTTGTTATAGATACCTTGTTGGACGATGCATGTTAGATAAAAATTTTTATTGAAAACAGACGTTTATGCAACAAACATGATTGTATGAATCATAATGATAATTGCGCTAATTTCTTGTATAAAATATGCAGAACGAGAAAATTACTTGTACTGTTATTTCTCGTAGACGATACTGCGATTAATATTGATTTCTGGTTGTTTTGAATTTGATTTTTTTCCAATAATTTCTAATTAACATATTTATTGGGATGTTATAGAGAGTTTTCCAGTAAGAGAACTTTGAAACGTTATAGCAGCAACACTGTTTGAAATGTAAATGTCACTCATAAACTATTGTGTTCAGTTTTCTTCTTCTCAGCCCTTAATCTTTATAAGGGTGTGGTGACATTATATTGTCGATACTTGCACGTTTTATCTTCATGCCTATTCCGTGCCAACTCAATAGCCCCATATAGATTTTATCCTACCAGAGCCTGCATTTTATCCATCCATTATGATTCACCCTTCTCCCATTGACCCTCCCTATATCATAAGTTTCTCTACACTATCCGTTCGCCTTGGTATGGTGGCCAAAACAGTTCAGGTATTTTTGGCTGGTGCTTTTTGATTTTTAATTTTTAATGTTTGCGATTTTTGATTTTTAATGTTTCTATCCGAAACATTCGTCTATGTACCCACATCTCAAAAACATCAATCTTTTTGCTGTGTGTTCACTGGTTCACGGTTTACGTTTCTGCCGCATACTTCGCTCGGGAGAATGCGTACATTGACCAATTCACACTTGGTAGCTTTTGATTTTGCCGTATCTCGCCACACTCTGCTCAGTTTAGTTGTGGTCTTTCTTGCTATTGCCCGTCGGCATCAATTATAGGAATTTTTCCACCACTTCAAAGCCCGCCACTTAACGGATATTGGAAGAGTTGTTGTTTATCTTAATATCACCTTAATTTTCGAGATATTTAAATTATAAACCATATTCTCAACTTACCAGGTGTGATGGTTAATAATTCTTAATTTTTTCTTAAAAAAAACTCATTTAATTTGGGAGAAGAGTAAAAAATAGTTTATTGAAAGTATGCGCCATCGCTACTTGCACGTTTTTCTTATCTCTCTGACAGTTTGTGGATGCTCTTCCTGAAAAACCGTACATCTTTTGAGGTGGTCTAGTCATCAAGTAATTTTTCGACATCACCGTAATTATTAAAGTGTTTCATGGAAAGTGCGTGAGACATCGATGAAACCGTGGTAGTCGGAAGGGTCCAAGTCTAGTGAGTACGGCAGGTTGGGCAAGAGTTCCCAGCCAAGTGCAAATGGTGTCTCTTACCGCTTTTGCTGTATGTGACGGGGCGTTGTCGTGCTGCAAAATGACTTGTTCGTGTCTTGTAGCCCATTCTCGTCGCTTCTCGATCTATGCATGTTGGTGGTTGTGAACGGTATTAACTGTTTCACCTGATTTCAGAAGCTCATAGTGCACAATACCCTTCTGATTCAGTTCCTTCGGTCTTGCAGTTCATGTTGATGATTCTCCTGTTGAAATATATCCATTTTTCGTTTCTAGTCACGATCTGATGCAAGAAAGTCTTTGTTCATGCCCAGTTCCAGCCCAGTTCCAGTTCCAGTTCAGCTGATGTGGTACCGATTTCCCTGTCTTCTGGATGTTTCCATGCTGGTTACTAACGATCACGAAATGTTCGGCGATCAACATTTAACCCCTCCGTCATTTGTTGTTGAGTTTGCATATCGTCTTCTTCCAACGACAATACTTGCAATTCATATTTTTTTTTTCGGTTGACCTTCTTTGTCTTTCAAGTCGAAATCACCATTTAGATCGTCTAAACCAAAGGCTACAAACATCTTGTGTTGGGACATTGTCACCGTAGGTTTGCACAAGTATACGACGGCTTTCACTCATGTTTTCCTTTTGATTAAACAGGATAAGCAGTACGTGCCGAAAATGCTTTTTATTTGGTTCGAAACTCGACATGTTTAGCACACAAAGAAAATATAACACTAACTCGGAATAGTTTAAACATCAATGGCATTTTGAAAGGTACTGACTTAGCAATAAAATGACATAAGGGATTAGACTGTGAACCGACCCTTGTTTCCAGCGCCATCTTTTAAAAAATTAAGAAATATTAACCGCCACACCTGGTATATTCAGTACATTACTGCGTGAAGTACATTGTGTACAGCACAAAGAAAATATAAATTAGAAATACACCGTGAATAAAATTCATTGACATGTATGCCATCAACAGAATGAAAAGTGCTTAAATCTGAACTTTCAGAATGGATTTTGTGTCAGTGACATTGAAGAATTTGATAAATCATTAGTGAACACTACAGATGCGAACAAAATGAAGCCAAAGAACATCAATTATAGCCGATATAAGTTAACAAAGTTCAACATCTTTTCACTGCAACACCTTTCTTGAACATATTCTAACCCTGAGAGAAAAGTTTCCTCCGTAAAATGTTCGCGACTTAAGAAATCGCCAACGAAATAAACAAACTAGATACGCCAAAACTAAGCATCATTATCTCTTAAAAGGACAGCAACAAACGGTCGCCACACTTCTAGATATCTAGGTTTGATCGAAAAATCAATAGAATCGCCACTCTTCAGAAAAGAACATTTTCACCAGAAAGGAAGACGTGTCTCAAAATATCAGTCTCATTGAAAATTGTGCGAATTTTTATAAAATATACCTTCAATAAGAGTTATTTCATTTTGTCAGCATAACGAAGGTTTAGCAGCTAAATAATTTACTTTACATGGCTTTGATTTTTGACCGGCTCTGATGTAGTTTTGCCAGCCAACAAAACACCTTTTCAGCAACTTCATTCGACCTGATGATATTTTTCAAAAAAAATCATTTTTTTCAGAACAAGACGAATAAACTCACAGGATAAGCCTAAATTGTTCTACCAAATTGATTGAATTGATCCTAATTTTCTCTCAGTAATATTTACAATCAGTAATATTTTAATTGACCACTACTTAGTACAAGATCTTTTATTTTGGTTAGGTTTTCTTCATTTATTGCCGTGGAAGATCTTCCTGAACGAGGTTCATCTTTAACCGCGTCTCTACGAGAAGATATCGCCAAAATAGAATAAGTTTATCAAAATATTAGTTCGATTGAAAACTGTGTGGATTTTTATTTAAATACACCTTCAATTAAAGAGTTATTTCACTTTATTTTAATTATCTAGGTTTGATCCAAAAATCAATAGAATCGCCACTCTTCAGAAAAGAAAATTATTACCATAAAGGATAAAAATATTAGTCTCGTTGAAAATTGTGCGAATTTTTATTAAATATAACTTCAGTAAGAGTTATTTCATTTTGTCAGCATAACGAAGGTTTAACAGCTGAATAATTTACTTTACATGACTTTGATTTTTGACCGGCTCTGATGTACTTTTTCCAGCTTTGGTTGATCTTGATTCTTGAGCTGTTTCTGAGTCGTGAACAGAAGTCCATGTCTAAACAAAACACCTTTTCAGCAACTTCATTCGACATGATGATATTTTTCAAAAAAAAAATCCATTTTTTTCAGAACAAGACGAATAAACTCACAGGATAAGCCTAAATTGTTCTACCAAATTGATTGAATTAATCCTAATTTTCTCTCAGTAATATTTACAATCAGTAACATTTTAATTGACCACTACTTAGTACAAGATCTTTTATTTTGGTTAGGTTTTCTTCATTTATTGCCGTGGAAGATCTTCCTGAACGAGGTTCATCTTTAACCGCGTCTCTACGAGAAAATATCGCCAAAATAGAATAAGTTTATCAAAATATTAGTTCGATTGAAAACTGTGTGGATTTTTATTTAAATACACCTTCAATTAAAGAGTTATTTCACTTTATTTTAATTATCTAGGTTTGATCCAAAAATCAATAGAATCGCCACTCTTCAGAAAAGAAAATTATTACCATAAAGGATAAAAATATTAGTCTCGTTGAAAATTGTGCGAATTTTTATTAAATATAACTTCAGTAAGAGTTATTTCATTTTGTCAGCATAACGAAGGTTTAACAGCTGAATAATTTACTTTACATTACTTTGATTTTTGACCGGCTCTGATGTACTTTTTCCAGCTTTGGTTGATCTTGATTCTTGAGCTGTTTCTGAGTCGTGAACAGAAGTCCATGTCTAAACAAAACACCTTTTCAGCAACTTCATTCGACATGATGATATTTTTCAAAAAAAAAATCCATTTTTTTCAGAACAAGACGAATAAACTCACAGGATAAGCCTAAATTGTTCTACCAAATTGATTGAATTAATCCTAATTTTCTCTCAGTAATATTTACAATCAGTAACATTTTAATTGACCACTACTCAGTACAAGATCTTTTATTTTGGTTAGGTTTTCTTCATTTATTGCCAGGGAAGATCTTCCTGAACGAGGTTCATCTTTAACTGTTTATCTACGAGAAAATATCGCCAAAGTAGAATAAGTTTATCAAAATATTAGTCCGATTGAAAACTGTACGGATTTTTATTTAAATACACCTTTAATTAAAGAGTTATTTCATTTTATACTAATTAACATAGCGAAGTTATTAAATTTTTATTATATCCACTAATTACAAGTTACATTTTCTCGTGTATCATTAGCAGTTATGTCCAGTATATTGCTAATTATCAGTTATATTTAGCTTATTAAAATAATATCAATATCTGTTCGTCATTTGCCATTAAATGCCTCGAACAGGCAGAATAAGACAGTTATATCAGTTATGCGGATAGATAAAGATGCATTTTTTTTATTTCGGTGCAGTTTGTTGGAAATATATGAGTAATAAAACCATTTTATTGGTCCATTTTGAGATCAAACGAAATAACAGTCTACTAAATATTAATCTATTTTCAGAGTCAATTATTTTAATTATTTAACTATTTGATTGTTCCGAGCGTTCTCAATACAAAAAACGCATACAATAAAAATGCAATGTGATATTGTCCCTTTATCAATAATTAACCATTTTGGATGGAACGTTATCGTTGAGAAGTATTTGAAAAATATAATTAGAAAATCCACTTTTATTTCATACAAACAAAAATGAATAGGTCCAATACGGTTATTACACGAGATGTGTAAATAAAGTAATAAAACTGTTGGCATAGCACTTGATCTAGCAACACCGTTGGCTTCTCTCCTGGAGGGTAGGTAGGCCAGTATTTGATGCATCTTCTGTAGAGGCGCGGGGGACTAGTAACAATTTTTAGTTTTTTTGAAAGTAGTAACATGCTACTTACTTACCTTACCTCGTTCTTGGGGCATACGTGGCGTGGGGCAAGTAGTAACAACATAATAAAACAACCTATTTGTTGAAATAAAAAAAAATATACTGAAAATCAATATGAAAAGTATTACTTATAACGTATTTATTACAAAGTAATGAGGTTAACATGGTTTCTTTATTAACATTTGGAGATCTTTCTTGTCGCTTAGTATCTATTTAGTCTTTAGAACAATAACATTTCTATCAACAGTCAAAATAATCTTCAATACCTTAACATAATTTTTGGTCATTGAACTTGCATAGTTTTAAAATATACCTAAATCAAGTGGCTTCTCTAAACTTTTGATGGTTACAACTCATTATCCAGTTTTGAAACTATATTATCACAATCAACGTAACAAGCTAGTCTAGCTCCATAGAATATAAAATATTAAATGCAAATTCAGTCTTCATCAGAATCACAGTTCACACAAACGTATGATACAGGATCGCTTTTAACACATTTAACGTGTGACCGCAATTTGCAAATTGCAAAAGAGAAGCACTCTTCTGTTTCCGAATCTGATTCATCATTCGAAACCCTTTTCTTCACTTTATAAATATTTTTCGGTTGATTTTCCTTTTGCCTTTCCTTTACTCCTTCCCTAACCTTTTCCTTTGTTTTTTCTTTATCTCCTTGCTTCTGTTTCTTTTTCATTTTCTCTTCGAATTTAGCTTCTTTTTCTGGAGTATCAGTCAATATAGTGCATTTTCGCTTATGTTCAGCTCTGATAGATTTTTTCTTTGGTAGAGCCTTAGCGATTGATTTTTTTTTGAATGCCGTTGTGTGAATGAGTTGCTCCGAAACTGGTATTTGGCCAAAAACACTATGGCGGAAATGTCATAAATGGTCATAGTTTTACCAGGATTGTTAGTCCTCCAAGAAGTCTGTAATCTGTTCACATAGTTTTTAAATGGGCCGTACACCCCTTCACACAAAGGCTGCTGTTTGTGCGAGTAATGTGGTGGGAATGACAACATGATAATGTGATTTCCTTTGGTCTTTTTTTAAACTTCAATATTGACGTGGGAGCGGTGATTATCTAATATGAGAAGGACGGGCTGCTGTTCTGTAGGTTTCACGTGTTGGAGGAAGTGGTCAGTGAATTTTGAAAATTCATTTTCAGTCATCCAGCCCGAAGAGTTGGCACCTACAATGCAGTCCGATGGCCTACTTCGAACAAATATATCCGAATACCGGATTTGTGGGGACACGAACATTGGAGGAGCGCTATTGCCAGAGGCGTTTACAGCGCAAGCATGAGTCGCTAGCGTTCCTCTTTCGGCGGACGTTATCACATCAATTTGCTTTTGACCACGTGCAGCGACGATTTTTTTTGGTTTCCGAACGGTTGTGATTCCGGTCTCGTCCACGTTCCAAATGGGAGAAGCAGGAATATTGTGTTTTTGTAGAATCGTTCGTACTTTTGAAAAAATCTGTCACGTTAGTTTGATTGAATAATGTTGCTCTGCTAAGCGATGTAGCTTCTGGCGTCCAGAGTGATAGTCTTGGATTTCTTTCCATAAATTTTTCAAAACAATCTGCTCCAGCCATACCGTTTTTGTGCCAAGACGGAGGGATATTTTTAACGCCAATAGCTACAGCGCACTGGTAAGCTAGCTTTTTCATTTCTGATGGAAGCAATCCGAAGTAGATATCAGCATATTTAAGCAGAAGCGCAGAAATTTTCTCTTCTTTCTCTGGCGTAAATACTAATCTTGGTTTGGCATATCCAACAGAAAAAGGTTCACTTTTTCTTCTTTTTGGTGTATCTAAACAGCGACACATGACAAAAGTCAAAAATTGCAGCAGCTTTTCAACAGCAGAATGTTTGTTTACTTTTCCAAAACTTTTCTTGCGGCTAGTTCGTAGACGTCTTGAGATTGCCGGGTTGAAATGTCCATTTTGCTAAGAGATGACGAATAAATTTGTTGGCATAGACTAATGACGTCTATGGCGTTATATATATATATATATATATATATATATATATATATATATATATATATATATATATATATATATATATATATATATTTCTCCTCTCACAAGACCCCAGATGAGCTACAAAAACACATACAAGAGCTGCAAAGGGCAGGAGAACCATTTCACTTGCAAAAAAAACCCTGAGAAAGACTCAGGTTATGTTCTACAAATTTGCTGTTAATAGAAGAATTTCTATTTTAGGAAGCCATTTAGAGGTTGTGGACCACTACATATATATTCAATGGAGGGTGATACTTCCCGAGAAGTGGAATGGCATATTAGGCAGGCTCAATATATTGTTTCGTAACAAACTCCTACTTCTGAAGGAGTTTGTTACTACTACTCTACTATCTGAAGAGAAGGGTTTTTGATCAGTGCGTGCTGCCCGTTTTGAAATTCGGAAGTGAAACAGTCACATCACATTCAATTCAAAAGCTTCGAGTAGCACAGAGGGGAATGGAAAGGTCTACAAAGCGGAACAGAATGACCTTCGTATGGATCGGAGAACACATACGAAAGTATGTGACATCATTGGAAAGGTGAAATAATTGAAATGGAAATAGGCAGGCCATATAACGAGGCGATGCGACGACGGAATTGATACCGCTCATAAACGTCCACGAAAAAGACCGAAAACACGATCTACGGATGATGTCATCAATTATATTGGACCTAAATGGCAGATGAGAGCTCAGGACCGTGAGAGTTGGAAGTTGCTGGGGAGGCCTTCATCCTGCAATGGATATCGATAATGACTGCATGATGATATAAATATATATATATATATATATATATATATATATATATATATATATATATATATATATATATATATATATATATATGTATATATATATATATATATATATATATATATATATATATATATATATATATATATATATAAATATGTTTTCATTCTTAAAAGTTCAATTACTGCAATCTGTCTCGAAAACTGACGGTACTTTCCAGACATCCCGCATCGCATTTGTAAGCAATAAGTCTTTCTAATAATCAAACAAAAGATGTAATAAATATAATCTTTTTTTGTTTGTGTATTGTAAAGGAGGGAGCAACGCATGATGCATTATAACTTTTAAGTACAAAATAAAATATCAAACCAAAATAAATAACTATATATTAATAAGAGATCATGTGATTTGTTCGGTTTCAATTTTAGGCCGAAGTGTTCTGAGAATAAATGAAATATTAATACAAAAATAACTGATTTCTATTAATAAAGGCATACATCATCAGCATGGGCAAACAGATGTTGCTAATAGCAATATGAAAAATACGTTTTAAAAGTAATTTTTAAACGTATCGTATGCGATCAAACGTTTTCTTTTTTTGAACGATAACATTGTGAATAAACAACGATATAATAAAAATAGGTAAAAAAGTTAGAAAAAACTCAAAATTAAAAATTACCGTATTTATAATGATATCGTATCCCTATAGTGCAAAACTTTTCTTGGAATTTTCTTTACTGATATTCAAAAATTTAAAGCCATTTTAAAATGTATCTAGTAATATTTTAGTATATATATATATATATATATATATATATATATATATATATATATATATATATATTGCAGAATTGCAGAATTCTTATAATATTATTAACGTTGCATAACGTGTCCTGATACAAAAAATATTGATAAACTGGCCAAAAAAATAAAACTATATCACTTATAGCCTTAATTTGTTAAAACTAATGCTTATTAACAAACTTAATAAACACAAAATATTAATATTTAGTAGAATATCCTTTTTGTTTAACCACATCTGAGCATCTCCTTGGAATAGAGTCTATTAACTTCTGACAAGTTCAATCGGTATAGAATACCAAGTTTTCTTGACTTCTTACCACAACATATTTTTGTTTGATATTTTTTTATTAGCAATGCCTTTTTTAAATGTTGCCAAAGATTTTCTATTGGATTTAAATCCGGAGATTGCGACGGCCAAGGCAACACTTCAATCTTATTTGCGAGAAATCATCGTTTCACTACTTTTGCGGTATGTTTAGGATCGTTATCCTGCTAGTAGATCTACTTTAGCGGCATATTCATTTCGCCATAAGGAAGCATAATTTTTTCTAATATTTCCATGTAGGTTTCTTTGGTCATGGTATCTTTGAGCCAATATAGTGGACCTACACCATTATAGGAAGATCAACCCCGCAGTTTAATATTTCCTCCTCAATGTTTTACTGTTCCTAATGTATTTCGCGAATTTAGTTCTTCATTCTTATATCGCCTAACGGACCGTTTCCCATCTGATCCAAAGAGATTTATTTTTGTTTCATCACTAAATAAAATATTCTTCCAATTACGGTTGTAGTTTTCGTTTAAGTTAAATCTTACAAAACTTAATATATGCTGTTTTTTTGTAATTAAATGTGGTACCTTTCTTGCAACTCTTCCATGAAGATTCATCTCTACGAATCGTCTACGAATTGTCCGTGTACTGATGTGTAGACCCATTTTCCCAATCCAGCTTCTTCAGAACGGAACACACGTCTCAGAACGAACGCCTCTTCTTTTCTCAGCCTGCCTGGAAGAGGCAGGCTGAGAAAAGAAGAGGCGATATTGCGTCCCCCTGCCGTAAACCCCGCTCTACATTTATTCCCACCTCAAGATCGTCAAGGTGGACTGTCACTGTAGCTTCATCATATATCGATCCTATCAGGTTTACATAAGCTTTCTCTACACTTTGATTAAGCAATGCATCCATTATGGCCCGCTTTGAGATTGAATCAAATGCTTTTTCATAATCGATAAATGCCAAGTACAGTGGCATAGTGTATTCGTTATGTCTTTCTATGACCTGCTGTATGACCTGGATATGATCCAATGTACTGAATCCACTTCTGAATCCTGCTTGCTCCCTTGGTTGTGCGTCATTAAGTTTTCTTAGTATTCTTTTGGATGTTATCTTGGTGAAAACTTTGTACACCACTGATAGGAGGCTTATTGGACGGTAGTTCTTTAAATCTTCCTGTGCTCCTTTTTTATGAAAAAAGAATCACTTCTGCATTTTTTATAAGTTGAGTACTTTTTGTTTTTTAAGTCATTTTGAGTATATTTTTGCTAGTGTTTTATGTAAAGGCCGACCACCAGCTTTTAACATTTCAACAGTTATGTATCCTTTCCTGGAGCCTTGCAATTTTTCTTCGAGTCTATAGCCTTTGTCACTTCCTCCACCAGGATATCCGACAGTTGTTCTTAGTGGACACTGCTGTTCTTGATTAGTTCTGATCCTCATATAACTTTGAATAAAATCTTTGCACAACCTATAGCATTTCCGTCCGCTCCCTGAACATTGTACCATCCTCCCGCATTAAGGCACAAAAGTGCGTCCTGTTCTTTCTCAGCTTCTGTTTATTTTTTAACAACTTTTTAAGCAGGGATGTATATTTTACATACTTTTTCGAACGTATATGTTGTCAATAGCATTAGATTGAGACACTTACATTTTATTTATATGATTATGTTAAGTCGATTATGTTGTCAGTTATATAATTTGCAATTTATTTACAGTTTACATCTACTCATCAATAACAAACAATATAAATATTGTTTTCTAAACAAATAATAGTCTATGACGCCTCGTTAAAAATAATAACAGTCAAAACGCATAAACTTTATTAATCAGGATTTTACATAATTGAGTTCGGTTTGTGTCCAAAAGTCTATGTTGGACAAACAGGACGGTCTTTTTCTACTAGGCTCAATGAACACTAAACAAGTTATATTAAAGATAAAAATAATTCTCATTATTCTGACCACTTAATGTTAGAAAATCACATTTTCAACTCTGATTTTCAATTGTTGTATAATTAAAATAAATCTAAAAAACTAAATCTTTTAGGGAGCTTAGAAATTAATAAACCTTCACCTTAGTTAAAATTTTATTGCGCATGTAGACATTAAAAAAGTGGATTTCCCCAATACATTGTTTATATTATTATTAGGTTGATGGACAGTTTAGGTTGTAAGTACATTTGTTACAGTTTTTAATATAGTTTGTATTTGAAAAAGGCAGTGTGTCGAAACAATTGTAGTACACACAAGTTTTAAATATAGTGGAAATTTAGATATAAATTTTACTTTTATTTAATATCATAGTTAAATTGGTCATATATGGGCTACCTCTGTGTCAGATCGAGAACGTTTTCAGTAATCCTCGTATACTATATTACTGTCAAAAAATCCTTGTGTTTGAATCGTGTTTATAAAATTATTATTAAAACTTAAAACTTGAAGGTGAAGTACGAGATAATACCGATAATAAAATATGTATATTCCCCTTTATTTAATTAATCCATACTTAAACCTTCAACGGTTCAAATATCGTAGCCGTTCATTTGAATATTACGTGATACAATGTTCTGACTGCTTCGGTCAGGTAACGACAGATTTGGCTTCGGCCTGTGGTTTACGTAAACTTACTCAAGAGTTGTATGTAGAACCAAATAATTATGTCAAATTCAAGTGAAATTTGTATGTTTCATCAACTGTTCGGGTAAGATTTTATCAGATCTAAACAAATTCTGATATACTGAAATCGTATACAATATACCAGAAGGTTAAGTTTTGTCTAAATGGTTGTGGCGTGTTTATATATTTTTTTATTTTTTCTTTTTTTGGCTTTTTCGCTACGATCTAAAACTCACAAAATATCAAAATATCAGAAAAATGACGGAAAGTCGTCTCCAGTCAGCGTGGACAATCTTGTGTTATCTACCTAACGACTTTTATGGTTTTCGTAATTTTTTTTGCACTGTATCAATAAACATTACTTAATGGGTACACCTAATATAAATAGTCCTATGATTCAACAAATTCCACCTTTTTCGGTTACAAAATATTTTGCTTAGTTTCATTGTGATCCATTATTATGAAACTAGAGAAGACCGTAAATAAGAATTAATCGAAAGAGAGAAAAAACATGATTTCAAACCAGTTTTCGAAATTAATGGTATTGTGCCGAAGACTAATCAAACCCCGTTCGCAGCCGAAGGCGGTGAATGAAGAGAACCATTTCAAGATCGGCTCCGTAACATTTCAGAATGCTCTTTTGTCGAATAAAGACTGATAAAAGTCAGGAACCGTCGACGTTTTTCAGTTTTATATGCTGTTAGCGATCAACATTACAAGCGTGAACTGTCATCGCATTCAAATTTATCGCCAAACGATTGCTAAGTTGAGTTTGGAACAACACCAACCGTGAATTTACCTGTTGTATATCAAGTAGGTTCGGAATTTCGTGCATATTTATAATTAAATTAGAAAATTTTCGATATTAAATATATATATATATATATATATATATATATATATATATATATATATATATATATATATATATATAAATATATGTATAAATATATGTATAAATATATATATATATATATATATATATATATATATATATATATATATATATATATATAAATATATGTATAAATATATATATATATAAATATATATATAAATATATATGGAAAAAGTAAAATATCTCGAGAACCCTTTGAGATTTCTTAATAAAATTTTATAGAATAACATTAGGAAATGATTGCCACTATTTGGGTGTTGGGAAATAGATTTTAAAAAACAGCTAAAAAGTATTTCGATCTATATATATATATATATATATATATATATATATATATATATATATATATATATATATAT